>JAQHUG010000015.1:12232824-12250401 GCA_028555095.1 Dicrostonyx torquatus | reverse complement strand
AGAGAGGCTGGGGGCTAGAGTTGATCTTACCCTGAGTTGAGCCGGTGGATCTGAAGCTGTGGCACTCACCAAGGACCCGCCGCCATGAAAAAGCTGGACACCATTTTGTAAATGGAGACTATACTTTTGGTTTCCCATGCACCCAGACCTGAATAATTATATAAAAGCTATATTAATTACAACACCTTTTGACCAATGGCTTACACATATTCTCAGTTAACATCTTAAATTAGCCCATTTCTATTAATCTATGTATCACCAGAAGGCTGTCACCTACCGGTAATGTTCCAGTATTTTTCTCCTTTGGCAGCTACATGGCATCTCTCTGACTCTGCCTTCTTTTCTCCATGATCTCTGCTTGGAGATCCCCCTGATTTTACTCTGCTAAGCCATTTGTCAAAGCAGCTTCTTCATTAATTAATGATAATAAAACATATTCACAGCATACAGAGGAGAATTCCACATCAATCCTCCCTCAACTTGGTATGTTTTGCTCTCTTTAAGAAGTACATTAGGGATTGGATGGGAGAGGTGGGTGGAGGAAGAAGGGGAGGGGGGAGAATTGGAGTTGGTATGTCAAATGAAAAAATTTAAATAGTAAGAAAAAGAATGTAAATCTCCATCCAATCCTCCTGTTTCCTTTGGAACATTGTGAGTGAGATGGGAAAAGGGGTGAGTTGGTCAGCAACTGTGCACACACTGATGTGCATTCATTTATGGGCTTTCACTGTCACTACTTTATGTTCTTTCTCAATGCCCAATGCTAAGAGAAAATAAAGAAGTATTACATTTATCATTCATAATTATAAATTATACATCTATGCTGTTTGTTACTATGTTATTTCTAATTTATTTGATACATATTGAATGTTTACCATGTGCAAATTCTCTAGAGTCTAGTATACAATGAAATACACACACAATCTTTGTGATTAGTGAAAGCTAATATTAACTGAGAGACATTGGACCTATGTCTTAAATATAGGTTTTCCTACAATAATCTTTTAAGTTTGGAAATTATTTAAATTCTCATTACCTCTGGTTCTTAGGAAATTTAGACAACACAATTGCTAATTCCTAACAAGTTGAATGTCATCATAACAGAAACAGGACAAGCGGTTTTAATATGCCATGGTATTTGTCATGCCCACAAAAGAAGTGAAAACCAAGGTCTTTTATTTACATATTCAAGACACTTTATACTCAAGAAAGACATACGTGTATGTAGTTCCTTCTTGCTAATAGTGTTTTTGTGTGTCTTAGGACATGCCACAGAAAGTGTCAGCCGGAAAAGGAGTTAAGGCTTAGCTCTTTTTGTTTTCTCCATGTAGATTTGTCATTCTCACATGGGGAAGAATGGAAATGGCAGTCAGCAATGGTGTTTTAAATTACAATGCAATCTTTTTCTGCTGACATGAACAGGAGCATCCAAAGCCAAAGAAATGTTACATGCCACCAAATAATGTACCATAGCTTGGAATTCTTTGCCTCAAACCCAAACTCTATATTTCATTTTGAAGTGTTTCACTGAGTCTTAAAGGTTATTGAAAAATACAGGGATTTTCAAAACTCACAGAAAAGCAACTAATAAAAGGCATGCATTTTAGTGGTACTGAAAGCCACCAGAGAAAGAAATTTAAAATGAGAACCCCATAGTTTGATGAAAAGGCTAAATGAAGGCCAGATGTGATAGCTCCCTGTCTCACACACTAGCCGTTAGTGTAAGGCCATCTTCCCTGTCTCACACGCTAGCCGTTGGTGTAAGGTAATCTTCCAGCACTGCCAGATTTGATTGAAAGATAATGTAAGATTTTTTTCTTTCCACAATTTATAGCATGTATCCATTAGGAATAATTATGGTTGCATGATTTTTCTAGCTGTTATCTCTACAAGTGTTACTAATGGTTTTATCAATTACTCCCTGTCCAATAACTGCATGGTTGTAACCTAATTTAAACACACTCTATCACTAGGCTGATTTGTGTAGTAGTAAATGACAGCATTTGAAACACCAGCCAAATGACTCACTTCAGTGACTTATTCCCTAATAATTAACAATTAGTGAGTACCTAGAGAAGGTTCAGAAGACTGCAACTCCCACATTTCCCTTTCTTATCTAAATACATAAGTTAGAGAGACTTCAGAGATTCAGATTAATAAAATACATCCTTTATGGATTTAGAGAATGCACACACATATATGTATATATACATACATATTTATATGCACATATATATATATATAGTCATACATACGTATATATGTATGAGCTGTTAATAACTCATATTTAAAGTTAAACAAATTGGGGGTCTGATCTGTGTTTATATAGTTGTATCTTACTGAAATAAATAAATATGGTAAGACCCTACTTTGATAAGGTTTTGCCAGTCATCTCATCTTTATGCTTTAATTCAGAAGTAAAATCAGTATGCTAAAGGAAGAGTGGTGTTGGCAAATTTGTGCTATTTCTTGAACCTAAAAGGGAAGATACTATATGTGCAAAATGAGGCCCTCATTACAGATCATTAGTGGGAACTTTACATACAGCTGAGGGCTCAGAAATGTACTGCTTCGAAGATCTAGCAGTGAAGAAATTTAAAATCATTTTTCTTTACTTTTAATGAATGTAGAGTATGAATTTTCTTTAAAGATATCATCGCTAAGGGTTTTTAAATGGAAATTATCCTAGTTTGAAAGTCTGAGCCTGAACTTAAGCTTAGAAAGATCATGAGTATAAAATAGAAAATGCATTTAGGATAGTGTTCTTGCCATGTGTTGTCCTACTGCAGAATGTTAGTTTGTTTGGCATCACCCTGAGGAAACTCAAGTTACTCTTGCATAATTCATCAATTTGCCTATCTTGTCATGCCTTAGTCTAGTATGCCCTCCAAGTTAATCACAAAGATAATCATTTAAGGAGATGAGTCGATGTACAGCAGATTGATGATCAAAAGCTTCACTCCACCCTCTGATGACATTCAAAGTGGTACCAGGATCCCCTACCTGGAGAAATATGGTGCTTCCTTCATTCTGTATCAAATTATCTTAGTACATCTAGCAGATAAGATGTAAGTAGAATCAACTACAAAGATATGTCACTGCCTTTTAGCTGTGGGAATCTGCGAAGTAACCATTTTGAAACAAGCCTGTATTGATGCTAGTAGTTCACGATACATTGTATCTTGGAAGCACATGCTCCTTAGTAATACTGAATAGCTAAGGAACCTGGTTTCTCTGGCTTACTTCACCAGTGTACTAAGGAAGTCAACATGCAAACTGTTAAAATACAGGACCCTAGCTACTGCCTACTATGGAGTACCATCGTGGTGTGTGTGTGTGTGTGTGTGTGTGTGTGTGTGTGTGTGTGTGTGTGACCATTCTGCAGTATTCACAAAAGAAAGCAGTGGAGAAAAGAAAATAATTCACTAGAATTCTGACCATTTCCTGTGCAAGATCACAATGGCCAATTTTCAGAAATGGGTTTCTCTAATTTTCCCTTGTAGAAATGAGGTTATGAAATCATCATAATAGCACAAAAAATGCCTTCTCTGAAAGCTGCTAAAAAAACTCTAACCATAATAGAAGGGCAAGGCCTCGTGGTGTTTCTTACAATGCCATTGAAGCCCCACCCCTCCTTACCCAGTCATATTTGCATATTCTTTTGAAAACCACACATTGAGTATCTATAGTCCCAGCTGATGTCATCGGGCACAGCATGCAGCCACGAGAAGTGGGACAATTATAATTTTTGTAGCTGATTAATCATCATGAAAAAGTAACAGTCAATTGACTCAATCATACAACCATGGTGATTAATCACACTTCACTTGTGTTTTTCCCCCAAGTATTTTACTGACAGTGCAGATGTTGGCTGATTTTTCTCCTTTAGCCTTTTACTTGGTCACAGATGTTAAGTAATCACCTTGCCCTGATACTTGACTTACCCATAATCTTCAGTGTTATAAGCCCTTAAAACAAAATGTGCTCCTTTCTTAGAAATCAAATGGCACATAGTCATTACTTAAAAAAAAAAAACAGGTTAATCAATATATGAAATCGCCATAATTATGTTCTGCAATCACAGATGCATTTTTAAAAAAATAATTATGCTACTCCTTGGTTTGTTCCCCAGTGTCTGGTTAAACACTGGGAAAGATGCACCCCACACCCTTACTACAGTGTTACTAGTTCAATTCTGTCTACATTTAATCGAAAACTAGGTGTTCTAATCCAAATTCATAAAAAGCCTTACCTGGCTGCATATCATTATAAGACATGCATGGTTTACTCCTAAAAATAAAATACAAACCATGCTCTCACCTACATGCAATACACATTGAGACTTCTCAGTCACTGGCCCACAGAGCTGCAATGACTCCATTAGTGCCACGTCTGCAAAATTGTCACCTGTGAAATGCTGACATTAAAGAAGCAATGACAAATGCACCAGTCTGTTGGTAAAACAACAACAGCAGCCAAACAGCAATATTCAAGGAACAGTATGAATGATTATGAGTCAATTAAATTATTTTATGGGACATGGGACCAACTAGGATTCAAAGAAAAGGAGTGGTACACTTCCGTGTCCTCTGTATAAGTGGGTGAGTTAGGTAGGAGATATGTGGCCATCAAATCCGAGCAGACAGGTCTGTGTGTCGAATGTCTCAAATGGAATGTCTGAGGGAGAAGCGACATGGCTGCCACAGAAAGAAATACCTTTCACCCACTCCGTAGAATGGCGTCTGTAATTTTGGTATTCCTAATCTTAGGCAGAGGACTTCTCCCCTGATGCTGCCCTTCAGGGACTCTTGGAGATCATTTCCCCTGTAGGAAATTGCCTTCATACCTACCATAGTGGCATTGGGATTTGTCTGGAGGTACTGTCTTCAGCCTGCTAATAAAGAGCCTTTGGTTGGGTATAATTGTTAATAAACTAATTCTAAAAATTCCACTCAAATGTCACTTATAATCAGGGATTTCTGCTAGCCTAGGACCCCTGGGGAAGCCTTTGAAGCTATGAAACTTGCATATGATGGCAAGGATGAACATAAGGCAGTGGAAGACCACAATTATTTTATAGTCCCATTGTTTAAAATAAATCATGCAGGATGAGGCTCGGAATAATTTGCAGCTGTGAAGCCAAAACGAAAGTAAGGGATGGTGAGGAGGACTGGTAGGAAGCTAACTCACTCCAGTCTTCTCTGGCTATGTCAGAGGCAGAGGTGAAGCAATGGCTGCTTATAATTTATAGCAGTAACATCGAGGCCCAGAAGACAATACAAGAGCATTTTAGAGAAAGGATACCCATGACATGAAACTATTTAGCACAATTAATCAAAAAGGCCTAATTATTCAATTAGATGGATAAATGAATCTTCTTAAAGTGGGTATGCAAAAAAGAGAGTGATGATGAAATCTTTCAAAGGGAAATAAATATGATCTCTTAAAAAATCTGAATAATAAGTCAGTGATTATGTTTTAATTGGGCTTTAGCTTTATTATAATTGAGGACACTCATTATCTTGTTTTATTGTATTTATGATTTTAATATTCATACCGTTTGGCACTTTATCTTTGTATACTTTCTACCAGGGCTTGTTGCACTTCCTGGCTGATTAGTGCCTGGGTCAGTGTGAAGTGAATACAGATGTCTCAATAATGATCATCAGGATGGGGCTGATGTGCAGTGTTTGAAGGTCTCCTATAAAGTCATCCTTTGTGCAATTGAGATGCTTTTTCTTTTCTCTATCACGCCCCATTCCTGTTTCTCTCAGTGCAAGCAACTCTGTTGCCAAGGGTCATCTGATGGAAAACTGAAAGTGGTTTTCACCCTTCAGTAGATTGAGGAACCTTGTTTTAGGATACGATAACTGGTCCTAATATAATAACTCATATACATACATCTGTCTTCTCTCGGGAGACATGCTTTATGCAAAAAGTCAGAACTAATGGGTAAATCCTGCTCTTCCTCTGAGGAGGAAACAGGGCACACGGAGCTCATGGCAATCCCCTCACTCCCAGGATTAGCCACCCACAGGTACAGAGGGCAATTGAGCCACACATTGTTCCAATGCTTTCGTCGTTTCCCTTTCCCTGTAAAAGGTGTACAAACATCAGAATTCCTACACACTTATAGGGAGTCAAGGGTGCACTTAGCAGTCAGTGAGAGTCAGCTACCTCACATGTAAGAACTCTGAAGTGGGCCTGTCAGAAGCCAATGTATGCAGAGAATTTTTGTGAACCCTAGTGGCATGTGTGAATATTTAACCCATTTTTGAAATTATTCTAATAATCAGTAAAAATTATACTTAGGATTTTATGTAGGTCAATATTTTTTCTATTTGTGATGTTAAGACTAATAGAACATTTTTTAAATGTTTCAGATAATACATTATTTCTCCTTCCCATTGTTGCCCCCAAATTATCTCAGATACCCTTCCTTGCCTTTTTCTTAAAATTCATGGCCTCTTCTCCCATGAATTGCTGCATGCAAATGTGCATTTGTATGTGTCAGTGCCTGGCTCTGTGTTTGTGTGTGTCTGTCTCTGAGACTGTGTTTCTATGTATGTCACATGTCTGTGACTGTTTGTGTCATGCGTTTGTGTCTATGACTCTGTGTCATCTGTGACTTTGCTTGTGTCTGTGTCTAAGTGTGTGAATGTTTGTGGTGTGTGTGTCAGTTCTGTGTGTCTGTGTCTGTTACTGTTCTATGTGTGACACTGAATGTGTGTGCTGTGTCTGAGATTGTATCATTGTTGTGTGTCTTTGTGTGACTGTGACTGTGACTAAGTCTGTGTCACTGTGTCTCTGTGTCATTCAGTGTTGTCTGTGCCTGTGCTGTGTTTGTGCCTGTGTGTGTCTTTGTGTCTGCATCAGTGTATATGTGTCTGTGACTGTGTCTGTGTGTGTCTTTGTATGTTTCTGCATGTGTCTGTGGTTTTGGCTGAATCTCTTTGTTTGTGTGTGTGTGTGAGAGAGAGAGAGAGGGAGAGAAAGAGAGAGAAAGAGAGAATCTGTTCCTGTGCCTCTGAGTGTCAAAGTCTCTCTGTGTGTCTGTGTCTGTGACTGTGTCTGTATGTGGTATTCCATGACTATGTCTGTGTGTATGTAACTGTGTGTGGTGTGACTGTGTCTGTGTGTCTGTGTCTATAATTGTGTCTGTGTGTCTTTGTCTGTGACTGTGTTTGTGTGTGGTATGTTCGTGACTGTGTCTGTGTGTCTGTGTCTGTGACTGTGTCTGTGTGTATGTGACTATGTCTGTGTGTGGTATGTCCGTGACTGTGTCTGTGTGTCTGTGACTGTGTCTGTGTGTAGTGTGTCTGTGACTGTGTGTCTTGTGTCTATGTCTGTGTCTGTGACTAGGTCTGTAACTGTGTCTTTGTGTCTATGGCCCTGTCTCTGTCCTATGTCTCTGACTGTGACTTTGTGTCCTAGGCTGTTTCTGTGACCATGTCTGTGTGTGTGTATATGTATGGCTCTGTCTGTGTCCTGCATCTGTGACTGTGACTATGTCTGTGTTATCCTTGTGTGTCTGTGTCTAGGTGTATATGTATATGTAGGTGTATGTATGTGTATGTATTTATGTATATATTACTAAATAATGAATAAGTACTATTACTAAAAAATAAATAAGTACAAACTACTCAGACTCTGTAATGTTACTTATATGCATATTTTCAAGGATATTTTTGGATAATCAATTGATTTATTCTTACCTGGGGAAGACTACTTCTCTTGCTCCAGCATAATCCCTAACTACATTCTGAACATTTGTTTTTATACCCACAAGTTAAGTGTAGTTATCAACCCACATCAAGGAAACCTCTCGTTGTAACAGATGAGGACCATTACAGAAAACCACAACAAATCAATATACCAAATTGTGAAGCCCAGTCCCAGTGGATATACCTACAAAATAATCCCACACCTAAGGCTTGGGGATCACTGCAGAAGAAGTGGCAGATAGATTATAAGTGCTGAGTCATCGTGTTGTCTAGGAATGGCAGAGGCTACCTACACACATAAAACCTCACCAACATGACTACCTACACATGAGCTCAACACGGATAGCAATAGACATGCTAACATCATCAGTGGAAAATCCAAGAGACCTCAAGCCTCCTCAAAGACCTGCAGGCAAGGAAGGAATGCTGCAAGTGGCAGAAGCAGTCTTTTTCCTTTCTGTAAAGCTAGCTACGCTTGTTATCTGACGAATTCATACATGCATGGTAACCAATGCGTTTTGATCACTTTCATCCTCTATCCTCTTTCTTCTGTTCCTCCCAGTCTACTCCTATTACTCTATACACTTCCTTCCCCATGTTCACATCACTGTTTTGTGACCAATGAGTTTAATCAGTGTGCCGTCTGTGTGACCATGGCTCTGAAGCTATCAAACGGAGCCCCAGGGGCTCACAAGTGGGTACACACGTGAAGACAGTGATTTTTTCCCTTTCTGAAATCAATCCGTATACAGTAGTTTGTTATGGACAGGTAGGGCCCAGAAACACCTCTCTCATTTGTGAGTGGTTGCTGCTAAGTCCTGTCTTGTGCAAGTGCAGTACAGACAACTGCTGCCACCTGCTCATTCTAGCTATGGCGGTACGCTCAGAAGATGGGATGTAGCCACCCTTCACACTATTTCCCAGCCTTTTGCCTCTTCTTCCATGACGTTTTCTAAACATCAGAGGGATGCTATCGATATTCTCTTTAGTATTAAGAACCCTGAACAATCAAGATCACAATTTCATAATAAGTTTAGGCTATAATTTCAGGGAATATACAGATGTGTGAGTGGCTAAGTCCATGACGGCAAGGTACTATTAAATAGAGGTCAGGAAGAACATAATGCAAGTCATAACCAGAGACAGGTGAAGCTTTGAGACACACCTCTCAGAACTACTTCTTGTGGTCAGTTTCTTCTCATACTGGTCCTAAAATATTGCAAGTTGGAGACTGTTTGAAACATTATATTATTGAAGACACTTCAGATTCAAATTAATAACAGTATGTGTCTGGACCCTAAAAGCTCATATTAACTTATGCAGTAAAATTATTTAGCTCATATTTATTTAAAAGACCCTTTAGACTAAAGAGTCCTACTTCTGTTCAAAAGTCCAAAATTCAAAATACCTTTTGAGAGACAAGTAATGGCAGAAGTACATTCCCACCCTGTATTCTGGGGTTTGTCTTTCTTTCTGAGAAACTTGCTTTCTCTCAACCCTGACGCTTAAATCTGATTACAGTGCCTGCATTGAACTCCAGTTCTTCTCAGCTAGTCCTAAAATTATTTTCTTAATTGAATCCATGGATCCAGGTTTGGCCTGTTAGTGTCTAGATCCCCAAAGGCAAAGAGCATCCCCAGGCTGCCACAGGTGACAGCGGTACTCTGCTTTCCACCTCTGTTTTCCGCAATGCTGGGGAAATCACTCTGAAACTGTAAGACACTGGGATGTGAAAAGGAAAAAAAATTGTTTCCTGGAGACAAAGTTAGCTATCTTCAATAGGATTCCAAGGCAATTTCTAGGATCAAGAATGAGACCACCCGCAAGTTTATACACATTTGTTTCTGAAGACAGCATTATTGCTATTTAACATAGTGTAATATTATTTTTATGTTAGCAACTTCCATATATGTTAATAGTTTAATTTTTTTTACTTATCAGCTGGTGGGAATCTTAACACAGCATCGAGGATAAAAGGTCCTTAACCTTTCCTACGTCCCCCTGTCCCCTGCTTTCTAGCCTGCCTTAGTTTTGATCATGAAAGGGAAGAGCTCAGTGGTAGGAGTAGCCCTCACTGTGGTGATACTCATATAGCCACAGACATGAAGCAGAGAACAAGGTGAGAACCTGTGGGGTCTACCTTTCAAAGGACTACTTTTAATGACCTGGCTCAGCCAGTCTTACTCTACCCAATAAAGGTTCCACAGCCTTCAAACTAGCACCACTGAGTGCGGACTGATCAGTCTGACACTAAGTTGTGAGAGACATTTCAAATACAGACCATAATTCTTCTTAGCTTTTTTTTTTATCATCATTGTTGGGATTGTCTTTTATCTAGGTGGGTAGTGTTAAATTTCCTTTTTCTTCTCTAGGTTGCATGTTTCCTTCCTAAGTTGAATCTCCACACACTGCACAGTTCCTGGGTTGGAACAAGCCTTCCTGGTTCACATTCAGCTGTTTGACCTACTTCTGATTTGGTTTTCCTTTACTTTATTCCACGAAGTAAGTTCCTTCTCCTTTAAGAGTTTAGATCACATTGTCTAAATATACAGGAACTTCAGGTTTCTCAAAGTCATTTGCCACTCTTCCCTCTGTAACCAAAAATAATGGCTAGTGTTCATGCTGTCCTTAGAGTCACAACTTGTCACCTTAGGCCTCTATGAATTTACCCCTGGAGTGTGAGATGGGAGAGCTCCATGTTACTTCCAGACAAGAATACATTTTTATGCATTAAGTATTTTAATGATTTGTGCCATATATTGTTTTACAGCACAAAGTATTTTCCCATCCAAACATATCACAGACAAAGTATCAGTTACTGAAATCTAAAACTAAGGTGACTTTTCTGTGTTCAAGAAAGACAGGAAGAAGTTATGCCAAACGTTTATGTAAGAGATTAACTTACCAGTTTCACAATATAATGCCAAATCATTTTGATTATGAATTTTATTATTTCTCCTAATGAAATCATATATACCAGCAAATGAATTTAAAAAGGCAAAAATAAAATGAAGTAATGTTTGAATTATTTTCCATTCAATTCTGCAATTAAGTTCAGGATAAAAATTAATTGATACAACTTATGCACATTAGAAGAAATTTTAAAAATAAAAATAACACCACCTATCACCCTTTTGGCTGGGTTAGCTGAAAGACTATGAGAAGAAATCCACCTGTCATTCAGTTTAATTTCTTGTGTTTAGAGCTCTACAACATTCTGTGTAAAACCAATCAATAAAAAGGATTTATGAGGCCCTGAAACAGAACAGTCGAAAGGAGGAAATTATAGTCAGTTTTAGTTATTAAAGATTTTCACCACGAAATTTAGTATGAGGGAGCAGTTATACATCTTCTTTAGCTGAAACAGGGCATTTATCAAGCACATGTACGAGGGAGACAATTGTGCTTTGGCCTGCGGTAGTGTGTCTTTATTTGTTGCTCACCATTGAAGTGTAGAAGGTCCCAACAGAAACAAGATGAGGGACGTCACATGTAAAAAAGCAAACAAACCGGGAAGCAATGAAAGCCTTGTCTCATATAGTCAAGAAAAGAAAGCATTCCTGCCCTTATGAAATTGTTCTGCTTGGTTAATTTTTATTAGTTTCAAACAAATAAATTTAAGACAGGGCAACGTAAATAGGAGGCAAGGGAGAGGAGAGGTAAGGAAGAAAAAGCAAAAGTGACCATCACTTCAAGTGGATTATGACTCACATGGAGACAAAGTGAGGCTATAGTTAGCAATAATCATAGACCTGGTCACTATTGATTTTCACCATAGTTTGCAGACACATGCCTAACGCCTTTCAGTAGTTACATATGATCTTCTTAATGTGTTTGATTGCTGATTGACTTCTCAAAGATAGTCACAAAGAACTTGGATACATGCTATCATGACTCATGCTTAGATACATTTCATACCATCATAATGTGAGAAAATCCAAGTTTAGCTTTCGCCTGATGAATTACAAATGACAGATGGAAAACTGCAATACTTTGAAAATAAAAAAAATACAATTACATACCTATCATAAAATTGCTATAATAATGGTACTTAGCGTCTGCACTGAATTCCTCATCTGCAAAATACTTTACCACTAATTATGCCTCATAGCACTCCTGAAAGGCAGGTAAGCATTGTTATTGCCATTCTACAGATGGGGAAAATGAGGTGTATTGGATGAGCATCTTTGCCCAAGGCTATTGAGAGTAAATAGACGTGGTTTACTGTTTAGGGGTTCAGATTTGTGTTTTTGTTTCTTTTCTTTTCTTTTTTTTTTTTTTTTTGAAGGACTAGGAAACTCTCACTCTTTCAACTAAAATAATGAAGGCTCAGCATTATTTCTCTTTTGAAAAGACTCACTGATGTATCAGTTGATACTGATTTACTTATAAACTGAAATTAACTTCAGAAATTAATAAACATCTGACCCCAGTTCCTTACAGATGCCCTTCATTTCCTTACTGTCTTCACAATTATGCCACAGAATGTCTTCATAAAACGACTAGAAAATGAGTACATTGCAGTTGCTGTCACCTGGTTTCAAAACACTGGGATTTAGGGTTATTTTGAAAGGTTATTCAGAAGGTAAAGCTTTTGTTTTTTTTAAATTACAAATCCTACCAACTGGCTTTATTTCAAAGTTTTGACAAGATTTCTCACTACAGTGAACAACAATGGTTGGAAATTTTAAAATTCAACAATATATGTGGGCAAAATAATATTTATTTCCCTCTACTGAATAATTCTTTCTGCAATCTTCTTGACTCTCAAAATAATTGCTAAAAATGCAGAGTAAATTCTCTATTTGAAATTATTCAGGAGTCTACATATTGCTGGAATGCAGATGAGGAAGCTACTTATTTGAAGGCTTTGCAAAGTGAGGGCAAAGTGTAAAAATTAGCTGGCATTTTAGGCCAAATTTTCTTTTCTTCCTTTCTGAATGATCAATAATATCACGGGCCATGTTTTTATGTAGTATTAGTTAGCTTTTTCATTGCTGTAACAAGTACCTGAAAAAAAGATTTATAAATGAAGAACTTACCTCATCATCGGACTCTGGAGGTGTCAGTCCACACGTCTGTGTTAGTCTGAGGTGAGCTGGATTGTTATGGCAGGGGATGTGGTGGAACAGACCTGCTAATCTCCTGGCATCCAGAAAGCAGAAATTATCATGCAGAAGGGAACAAGGACAAGAGCAGGCCTTCTAGAGTATGCCTCTGGTGACTTGCCCTTCATCTAGTTTCCACCCACTATTTTTTAACACCTTCCATTAGTGAGATCAGATTATGAATACACAAAGGGGATAAACTCTTGATTAGTTCAAAGAATTTACAATCTAGTCATTGAACCACATACAATCACGGTAAATTCCCAGACCCAATATCAGCTGAAATGCAATAATCTGAAACAACAGTGGGTAACACACTAAGACTCTAAGATGAACATATATAATTCAGTCATTCTTTGCTGTTTACCCATGTGCTGATGAAACCAACAAAGGACCAGAGATATCCATTTTATTGTTTTGTTCCTTTCTTTTGTTCTTTTGTTTTTTTTTTCTTTGTTTAGGTTTTTTTTTTCTTTTGCGGGGTAGAGAGATTCAAGACAGGGTTTCTCTGTGTAGCTTTGAAGCCTGTAGACCAGGCTGGCCTCGAACTCACAGAGATCAGCTGATTAAAGGCATGTGTCCCCACTGCTAGGCTCTGTTTTACTTTGTTTATATTAAGAACAGTACTCATCAAATTCCTTTAATTCACACATGTGTCAAGAAAAAGTATTCTTGGAAAATTTTTAAATAAAAGTTTTTAACTATTTTAAACTTAGAATGTGATTATGGTCACTAAACTCTGAACAGACTACAAGCATTGGAATGTGTACTTGAGTTTATAAATTTTATAGATTTTGAATTGTAACTCTATAAATTATATTTTTTAATTTTCAGAAAATGCCAATGTACCACTCCTTTAGTAATAATGTTAATAATCTATTATAGCTTTCACAAACTTTGTACCATACATTTAGAATATAGTCATCAGGGTATTTTAACAGGTTACTTTTTCTCTTCTCCTTCTGTGACTCCACTCTTATGAAGGCACAGACCTTCTGTCTGTTCTCCACATCTAAACCATGCAGTGGAACACTTGAGACAAATATCATGGCAAACAGTGAATAATGGGCATGTTCCATATCAGAGAAGATCATCTCCTGACTTAAAAAAATATGACATATGAGAATGTTGGGTTAACTTGTTTGCCGTCATAATTTTCCAGTGTAAGTGCTTACTATCATTGTACAACCAGCTATTTGGAATTCAGGGTTCCACCCAGGTTCCTTTTGCTTAATATTAAACTTTGAAAGATTGCAATGAGCAGGGACCACACCTAATTACCACAATATGTAAATGTGCTGAATATTTCATAAATAAATTTATGAGAAATGAGACTCACTGATTTAGTGATAATTACATAATATTATATATAACTATATATTGCCTAATATGCGTATTTATATTATATATAACATATAATAATTTTAGGCTTCAAAGCCTCAACTCTTACATGACACAAAGAAACAATAACTTGTAGAATAACTTAGTTTCAGATATATCTGTATGATTGCATAACCATAGTGCTTGAAAACTATTTCAGTCTTGATAGGCCAAGTCAAACCACTGTTAGGTAAACATTTCAGAATGAATAATCCAGAGATATTGAAACCAAGATGAAAGAAGTATTGAAGGGATTGTTAGCAATGAATTTATTCTATACCACTATTTTCCACAAAGTGACCATGATTACTGTAGAAAATCTAGTAAAAAAAATTAGATACTTATAATGGCTCATTTTATGCAAACTTGACATAACCTAGAGTCATGTGAGAGGAGTGAACCCCAACTGAAGAAAAATGCCTCCATAAGATAAGACTCTAGGCAGTCTGCAGGGCCTTTTCTTTATTAGTGATTGATGTGGAAGGATATAGTCAATTCTGGGTGGAGCCATAGCTGGTTTGGTGGTTTTGGATGCTATAAAAGTAAAGGGAAAGCAATCCATGAGGAACAATCCAATAAGCAACATCACACCTCCAAGCCTTTGCATTAGTTCTTGCCTCTAGGTTCTTGCCCACCTAGAGCTTGCCTAAATGAACTGTTGCTCTGCAAATCAAGTAAACCCTTTTCTCGTCTAGTTGTTATGATCATGGACTTCATCAAAGCAATAGAAACCCTATCTAAGGCAATATTTATTCACAAAACTAACACATTTAAGACTATCAGTGACAAACACCTAAAATTCTATGATGCAAGAAGTCAAACTTTCATTATTTGCAGATGACATGATAGTTGACATAGTAACACTAAATATTCTACCAGGGAGCTCCGAGAGTTAAAAAGCATCTTCAGTAATATGGCAGGATATTAACTCAAAAATTTCAGTAGCCCTTCTATATACAGATGACGAATAGGCTAAGAAAGAAATGAGAGAAACATCACACTTTTTTATTGATTATTATTGAGCTCTACATTTTTCTCTTCTCCCCTCCCTGCCTCTCCCCTTCAGTCCTCTCCTAAAGTACCCATGCTCCCAATTTACTCAGGAGATTTTGTCTTTTTCTACTTCCCGTGTAGATTAGATCTATGTATATCTCTCTTATAGTCCTCATTGTTGTCTAGTTCTATGGAATTGTGATTTGTGGGCTGGTTTTCTTTGCTTTATATTGAAAAATCACTTATGAGTGAGTACATGTGATAATTGCTTTTCTGAATCTGGGTTACCTCACTCAAAATGATGTTTAATAGATTCATCCATTTGTCTGCAAAATTTAAGATTTTGTTATTTTTTTCTGCTGTGCAGTACTCCATTGTTTAAATGTACCATATTACTTTATTCATTCTTTGGTTGAGGGGCATTTAGGTTGTTTCCAGGTTCCAGGTATGACACACAATGCTGCTATGAACATTGTTGAACACATGTCCTTGTGGCACAATTGAGCATCCTTTGGATATATACCCAAAAGTGGTATTACTGGCTCATGAGGAAGATTGTTTTCTAATTTTCTGAGAAATCACCAAACTGACATCCAAAGGGGCTGTACCAGTCTGCGTTCCCACCAGCAATGTGTCAGGACAATTCTTCCCAGAACTTGAAAAAACAATATTCAACTTCATATGGAAAAACAAAAAACCTAGGATAGCCAAAGCAGTCCTATACAAGAAATGTACTTCTGGAGGCATCACTATCCCTAACTTCAAGCTCTATTATAGAGCTATAGCATTGAAACCAGCTTTGTATTGGCGTAAAAACAGACAGGTTGACCAATGGGAAAAAAAAATCCTGATATTAATCCACATACCTATGAACACCTGATTTTTGACAAAAAAAAGCTAAAATTAGAAAATGGCAAAAAGAGTGCATCTTCAACAAATGGTGCTGGCATAACAGAATATTTACATGTAGAATAATGCAAGTAGATACATATTTATCCCCATGTACAAAACTCAATTCCAAATGGATCAAAGAACTCAACATAAATCCAGCTACACTGAACCCCATAGAAGAGAAAGTGGTAAGTGGTCTTGAAAACATTGGCACAGGAGATCACTTTCTAAATATAATACTGCAGGCAGAGACTGTTTGTTTCCTGGTCACCACACCAAAAATAATCACACAGAAATTGTATTAATTAAAACACTGCTTGGCCTTTTAGCCTAGGATTTTTATTAACTAACTCTTAAATCTTAAATTAACCCATTTCTATTATTTTGTATTTTACCACAAGGCTCATGGTTTACCAGTAAGGTTCCCAGCATCTGTCTCTTTAGGTAGATACATGGTGTCTCTCTGATTCCACCTACTTTCTCCCATCATTAAGTTTACTTTTCCCACCTAGCTTTATTCGGCACTGCTGTAGGCCCAAGAGTTTCTTTATTCATTAACCAATAAAAACAACACATACACAGAAGGACTTCCCACATCATAGTACCAGTAGCACAGACACTGAGTCAACAACTAATATATAGGACCTTATGAAACTGAGAAGCTTCTGTAAGGCAAAGGACACAGTTGGCAAGACAAAAATGGTAACCTATGGAATGGGAAAAAATTCATTAACCCTATTTTGGACAGATGTCTGATCTCCAAAAATATACAAAGAACTCAAGAAACTAGACATCAAAATACCAAATAATCTAATTTTAAAATGGGGTAGAGATATAAACAGAGAATTTTCAATAGAGGAATCTCTAATGGTTGAAAGGCACTTAAGGAACTGCTCAATATCCTTACCATCAGGGACATGCAAATCAAACCAATTCTGAGATAACACCTTACTATAGTCAGAATGTATAAAATAAAAAAATGACTGTTTATTCTGGAGAAGATGCAGAATGAGGGGAACACTCTCACATTGCTGGTGGGAATGCGAACTTATACAGCCACTTTGGAAATCAGTATGGCAATTTCTCAAAAAACTGGATATCAGTCTCCCCAAGACCAAGCAGTACCACTGTTGGTCATATATCCCAAGGATTTAGGCCCATACTATGAAGACATTTGCCCAACTGTGTTTATAACAGCATTATTCATAATAGCCAGAACCCAGAAACAACCTAGATGCCACTCAACTGAAGAATGGACAAAGAAAATGTGGTACATTTAACAATGGAGTACTACTCAGTGATAAAGAAAATCTTGAAATTAACAGGCAAATAGATAGAACTAGGAAAAACCATCCTGAGTGAGGTAACCCAGACCCAGAAGGATAAACATGGTATGTACTCATTCATAAGGGGATATTAGACATAAAGCAAATGATAACCAGTCTACAACTCACAACCCCAGAGAAGACTTGAAACAAGGA
>JAQHUG010000015.1:12212849-12225828 GCA_028555095.1 Dicrostonyx torquatus | reverse complement strand
CCACCACCGCCCGGCCAGGAGTGTTTTCTTTACCCCACATTTTATCCAGCATAAGTTGTCTTCAGTTTTTTTGATCTTGGCCATTCTTACAGGTGTAAGATAGAATCTCAGAGTTGTTTTGATTTGCATTTCTCTGATGACTAAGTATGTTGAGCATTTCCTTAAGTGTCTTTCAGCCAATTTAGATTTCTCTCTTGAGAGTTCTCTCTTTAGGTCTGTACTCCATTTTTTATTGGATTATTTGTTCTTTTGATGACCAATTTCTTGAGTTTTTTTTTTTGTGTGTATTTTGGAGATCTGACCTCTGTCTGATGTGTTTTTTAAGACATAATCTCAAAACAGTTAATTCTGCAAATAACCACAGAGCTGACTCATTAAACTTCTCCATCTGAATGTATAAAAGTTTACATGACTTATGCAAATACATCTTTAGATATGCATCTTTATGCATTTAGATACAGGTGTTGGAATATAGATAATGAAAGTTCTTTGACTCTTAGGTAATGGTGTCTTCAAATAAAGACACCTGCCCAAAGTACTGTTTGAAAATAGCTTGGGTCTCTATACTTTAGTATATTTGGTAAGGAGGCAATGAGGTATCCTTCTGTTGTACCAGAACACTGGATTTTCTAGTATAGGCAAAGAAGTCAAAGCCACTAATTAATTTGCTTCAACACTTGCATTATTGTGTTCTTTATCAGAAAATTCTGCCCTTACCAGGCCTCACTCAAATGCTATATTCACTGTCAATCTGAAGTTTTTGTGTTTGTGAATTTACATTCTTCTTTTTCTATTTTCATAGACACTGTTTAGGATGTTTGTAAACACTGAGAAAAGAACTAATTGGCAGGTGTGTAAAAATATAAATCCAGGAAAGATATGCAGCGTCTTTAACTGGGGACAAAACTGCACAGAAACCTCAGAAAAGGCTTAGTTGTTCAGTGCCAGGACAGTTCAAGCACATTTTATAAAGAAGAAATGAAAGTCAGGAAATAAAAGTTTCTGTCAGGTACTTAGAAACTTCGATCTTGTTTCATATAGGAGTTACATGGTATATTTAGAATTAAAAAAGCAATTAACAAGAACTTAATCTTATAGACTTTTAGATTATCATTTAAGATAGTAAGAACAAATAATGTACCATTAACTACTATACAAAAATTCTATTGTTTATATATAGAGTAAATTTTAAAATAAGAACTGTGTTTTTTGCTCTCCCACTCATTCTTCTCCTCACTCTACCATCCCTGTATTTCATGCTATTATCTCCCATTTCCTCCCCTTTACCGTCCCTCTTTGCCCCTGGTTTACCCGGGAGATCTCATCTAATACCCCTTCCCTGGATGATCCATGTGTCCCTCTTAGGGTTTTCCTTGTTATGTAGCTTCTCTGTAGCTGTGGACTGTCCATTCCCTATTGTGGGGTGCCTAGCTCAGCCTTAGTGAAGTGGGAAGGAGCTTGATCCTGCCAACTTACTGTGTCACTTTGTTGACTTCCATTGGGAGCCCTTACCTTCTGGGAGGAGTAATGGGGGAAAGCCTGTGGGGGCAGGGGTTGGAGGGAGCACCGTGGATGGAATGAAAAATGAAATTAGAAAAATAAATTAAAATAAAAAACTGTGAAAAATGATAAAAAAGAGGAACTACAAGCCTAGAGGTAGTGGTGCATATCTTTAATCCAATCCTCTGGAGTCAGAGGCTGGTGGATCTCTGGGTCTGAAGACTGATTGTTCTGCAAAGCAAGCTGCAGAACAGTCAGAGTGAAACTTTGTCTAGACAAACAAAATCCAACAACAACAACGAAGGAACTACAATGTGTTTAACCAATTTATATATTTGACCATTTTAAAATCATTAAAGTATATTCTAAGTTATCAGTATAGTCTAAAGACTTAGATTGTTCTTAGAGAACTCACCATGTAACTGGAAGACTGAGAAGCCTAAGATCTACAAACAAGTTCAAGAGATGTGGGGGCTGATGGAATAATTTCTAACCATGTCCAAGGCAGAGAAGATTAATAGATGGGCTCAGAGACAGCTAGGTAGAGAGAAAGCCTTCCTCTCTTTCTTAGTTTTTTACTCTATCAAACTCTCAGTATATTAGATGAGGCCCATTCAAATAGAAAGAGAAATCTCCATATCTCAGCCAACTGATTCTACAATAACATCTTTCCAGAAACATCTTCCCAGTCAAACTTAGAATAATGTCTAACCATGCATGGCAGCACCTATGGCATTACTACAAGTGCTTCATAAAATTAACCATTCCAAGTTCACCATTTGCCAATTTAACACTCATGTGCATTTCTTTATATCACACATATTGATTAACTATAGTAGTAACATGGTGGTAATGTAAAACTATTCTGCATGTAGACAGATGTACAAAAACCCATTCACAGAAAAACAAGAAAAAAATCTTGAAAAATACTTAGTCTTTTTTATATCTTAACTTATATCTTATGATCTAAAACTAATAGTACTTAAATAGTAACATAAACCCCAAAATATTTTGAATTGCATGAGTTAGAAAAGAAAAAATGAAATGTATGTTAAGTATATACATGGTGCATATTTATATATACACAGTAAGAAAAAACCCTTTTGTAAATTATAGTCCTCAATTCCGTGACAAGCCTTGTAACGATAGCGGGTATGCAAAATAATCTTTTTCCATTACCCATTATTACTTCTCTTAACCTTCAGTAAATACACCTATTCATTGTGCTTATTACCCTTGTGAAGTGATCTAAATATTTGGCCTTAAAGGGGATTGAGCTGTTGTCCTTTCTTTTTAACTTTAATCACAGGCCCTGATAATACTAAAAGATAGCCTAGGGGATTATCTGTATTTAAAACATATTCCTTTTTTCTTTAGCGTGGAATTGAAGTTGAATTTGCCCCTTGACAGTCTTATTCAGTCACAATAACTAGCATTAATACTGCTTTCTTTGACAATTGGTTCAGAAACATGAAGAATTCAGTGTCCAGGAAGCAGTCTGTGCTTCCAATTCAACGAAATCCTTCTAACTTCTTGTCGAAGATATCTAGGCAAAAATAGAAATTCACAAGAACAGGATGAAAAATATGCTAATAGATCATGTCTTTGTTAGGGTTACTATGGCTGTGATGAAGAACCATGACCAAATAAACTTGGGAGAAAAGGGTTTATTTCACTCACAGTTCCTTAAACATTTCATCCAAAGCAGTTAGGACAGAAAGCTGAAGGCAAGATCTGATATAGAGGCCATGTAGGGGCTCATGGACTTGCTTTTTATGGTTCAGCCTGCTTCGTTAAAGCACCCTGGACTACCAGTCCAGAGGTGGTCCCACTGATGATGGGATAGGTCTTCTCACATCAATATTTAATTAAGAAAATGCCCTAGTGGCTTGTCTACAGCCTAATCTTAAGGAGGCATTTCACATTTGAGGCTGCCTTCTCTCTGATAACTGTGACTGTGTGAAGTTGACACAAAACTATCCAGTAGAGCTGGCCCCTTGTTCACTTGTTATACAAACACATCGCAGTTAGGCTACAATCTTTTGTTCTTTCTGGTTCATCCCTAAGTTCACATCTTAGTGAAGACATTACAGTATAAGACATTTTACAAATGTAAAGAATTCACAGCTTTACAAATTCAAACATTTTGAAAGTTGTCTCTCTCATTTTGAAAAAAAGCCACTCTCATTTAAAAATCCAAAGTCTTCTCAAACTCTAAAAGCTTCTTTTCTGTTTAACATCTCCCCATGATAATATCCTATAAAATAAAATGATAACTTTTTGTTGTTTTTAGTTTTGCTTTTTTTTTTGATTTTTTTACTTCAAGAGGAAAGAACCCGGGTACAGTCACAATCATATCAACACAAATTCTCAACAGTGTATAACACAATGTGCAATGCCCGGATCCATTCATGAACCCCTGGGCTCCTCCAAAAGGCTCCAGTCCCTTTTCCTGATCTGTCTTCTGCAGCACACACAGCTTGTCTGCCAAGCTCAGGCAGGCTCCACCCCTCTGCTGCTGCTGCTCTTGGTGGTTATCCCAAGACATTGGGGTCTTTTGCTGCACCTGGGCTGCACCGCTCCTGACCTATCCTCAGGATGTTTGGTCTCACCTTCGCTGCATGACCCCTTTACTCTTGGGAATTCTATTGCTACTGCCCCATATTGGCCTCTCCCAGCACCATGCCTCAGCTGTTCTACTGACCCCTTGTGCCTTCAAAACTAATACTATTTGGATAATTCTTCCATTACCAATTCAGCTGCCAGAGGTGGGTACACAACCTTGACCTCCTCCAGAACACAGCTTCTATATGCTAACTGAGCAAACGTTACCAAGAAGACCTTACTTCAACATTGCTGACCTTTCCTTAATCAGCATTAATTCCTTAGCTCCAGCTGATCATTTGTCCCAGTAAAGGAAAGGTTTTACTTCAGCAGTTCTGGTCTCTTGTCAATCATAGCTGATTCTTGAGCCTCAGCTAACCAGAACAGTAGATTCTTAACTCAAAATATCAAAGGGCTCTCATATAGTCTTTAAGTAACTCTTAAACATCCCTCTGGAACATCACAAGCCAGGCCTCTACCAACTGTATTGCTTTTACCATTAATACCTTTCAAGGTCCTACTGAACATCTCACCAAACTTTGAACATCCAATGTCTTTTCTAGTGTCGAGTTCCAAAGTTTTCGATAATTCTCCCTAAACAAAATGGCCAAGTCTGTCACAGTAAGACCCCACACCTGGTGCCAGTTTGTCTAAATTAGGGCTACTAACGCTGTGATGAGACACTATGACTAAAACCAACATGGAATGGAAAGGATTTATTAACTTACAGTTCTATATAACACTTTATTATCGAAAACAGTGAGGGCATAAACCTGGAGGCAGAAGCTGATGCAGAGACAAGGGAGAGGTGATGCTTGCTGGCTTCTTTTTTTTTTTTTTTTTTTTTTTGGTTTTTCGAGACAGGGTTTCTCTGTAGCTTTGGAGCCTATCCTGGAACTAGCTCTTGTAGACCAGGCTGGTCTCGAACTCACAAAGATCTTCTTTCACTGGCTTGTTCGATCTTCTTTTTTATAGGTCCCAGAACCACTAACCCAGTGGTATCTCTACCCACAATGGAATGGACCTTTCCACATCCATCACTAATTAAAAAGATACCCTACAGGCTTGTCCACAGCCCAATCTTATGGAGGCATTTTCTCAGTTGGAGCTCCCTCCTTTCTGATGATTCTAGTTCATGTCAAATTAACACAGATCTTTCCAGGACTTGTCACTGAAGGTATTAAGAAATAGTACATTTGCACTTTTACCTCTCAATATCTGAATTCACAAATTCTGGGAACTGGAGAATTGACAATGCATATCCTTGATAAGTCAGAAAATACACAGATGTTCAAGGAACTTCCATAATCCCTGGCAAGCAGTACAATAGAGTCTTCCAAAGGCCATATACCTCCAACAAACCAGCTGCTCAAGGATACCAGGAAGTATAATAACACCAGTGCATCTAATGAACATGTCTTCTTCCTATCCTTATTGGATTTTTTTCACAAAGGTTTTTGTATAGAATACTGATGATGAATAAGGCATTTCTATGTACTTAAATTGGAAGACATATTATTTGAAGAGAAGTTTAAAGCAATGTCTAATAAGAGCAGTGCTGCCCCTTCTAAGTGGAAGTCCATGTTTTTAAGCCTATGTATGAACTTCATTGTGGAGGCTTTGGCTGTTTTATTCATGAGTCCATTAGGTGATGACAATGCTGAGTGAGGAATAAGGAATGAGGTCAGCTGGGTTACTAGATTGTCAAATTCTTCTTCACCAACATCGTACTTCTGTAGTCAATTAAATATGCTACAATACTTCCACATTTTTTCTGATTCTATGAAGTCTTTTCTTATAAACTTTTCTCAAATTTCGAGTCTTATTCCTATGATATTCCTGAAAATCCAAGCATGGCTTTTTATTATACACAGGCTATGCACTAATAAAAACATGTGGACCTCTTTTATTTTAATCAAATCAATAGCAAGATTATTATTTAAAGGAATACATCAGGAAGAGATGATAGAACTAGAGTTGATAAATTTTGGATGATGGTTGCATATCATGCAAGATCCATCTGCAAACCATGAGGCTTCATCAATCTGTGTTTCCTATCTACTAATAATAGAGCTCTGTGCGACCTTTAATGTAGACTGAGAAAACAAATGTGAACAAGCAAAAGCAACGTCTTTATGGCATGACATTAAGGACTCTACTTGAGACACAGTTTAACTGAGCTTTACTTGAGTCCATTTTCATATATCACTTCTGTGTTTGCTATAGACCGCTAACTTGGGTGCTCAGACAAATGCCAAGCTCACAATGCAAATTTTAGTTGCCATGGTTAAATGCTGAGTTTCTACTATGGCTTCTGGAAGTCTCAAGAGTATTTTTCAAAAGAATAGTTATCTTCAGGAGATAATAGAGCTTGTTCCTAGAATGCTAACTTTTTGTGCTGTGATTCAACTATAAAGGCTTGCCAAAGTTTCCATGCAGCATTATCTCTGTCCTGCTGCCTCAAGTACCATTGGCTCATGTCACTCATGTGGGTAGGTCACCTGCATAGCCTCATGGATATTCAGGAAAGCATTCTCTCTAGGATTTTCAGTTTAAACTAATGGTTTTCTGAGATGCTTGATAAAGAACCTATTATCACCTCTGCTTTTTCTCTTGTTTAAGGAAGAGTCAGTTGAATCTACTTTTCCTTTACCTTAGAAATAAATACAGATTTATGCATGCAATAACAATAAAAAAGAGGCCATAAATTTGAAGGGGACTGTGGAGTGTTATATGGGAAGTTTTGCATAGAGGTAAGGCAAGAAATGTTGTAAGTAAATTGCAATCTCAAAAATGTGTAAATAAACAAAAAAAGTTGCCTGAAGTAAAAATGTGAAAAGTAAAAAGAAATAAAAGTGGTTAAACATCATGGTGTTTCTTTATACGTCTCTACCATGCTCATTACTGATGATAAGGTAGTCTGACCGAATGAGCATGGTAGAGACTGCTGTAACTATTGTAACTTTTACTAATAATACCTTTGTAAAGCAGATGATGAGAAATAAATATGTCAAAAAATTATTCAGTAAAATAAATACAAGTCTAGTGCTACACAACATATAAAGAAATCATGATGTATAACCACTTTTATTTCTTTTTACTTCTCACATTTTTACTTCATGCTACTTACATACATACAGATTTATGCATGTGATAGCAATAAAAGAGAATTTGAAGGAGGGTGTGGAGTGGTATATGAGGAGTTTTGAATGGGGGAAAGGGAAGGAATGTTGTATGTAAATTATAATATCAAAAATGTGTAAACAAGTAAAAAAGAAGCAGGTAGTAAAGATCCGAGAAGTTAAAAACAATAAAAGGGGTAAAACAGCATAAGGTTGATATGTATGTGTATAAAAGTAGGCATATATATGGCATACATTTATTTACTAGATGCATTTAGTTCCATGACCACGAAGACAGAAGTTCAAGATTTAATGTTATCTGGCAGAGAACAGAAAACAGACAGTAGAGCAGTAGTAGTGAGGGTGGAGTCTTGAGAAAGACTGATGGAACAAGGCTTACGTCATCTGCAAAGGCAGAAGACTCCTTTCAGAACTCTAAAATGGGAAGAGAAAGTCTTCAGCAGTTTTGCACACACTCCATTCATGTTAGGGAAAGTAGTTTGTTTTACCCAACTCATTGATTCAAATGTCAATCGCACAGTCACAGTCAGAATAATGTTTAACCAAGCGTCTGGGTACCCAGTGGCCCACTGTAATTGATACATAAAAGTAATCATTACAGTGCTTCATTGTACAGCACCTGACTTAGAGTACGGTGATAACTGAAGAAAATACATTAAAGTCCCATGATAAATATTGAAAACAGAATTTGCTTTTTTATATTGTGCTTCAACTGCTTTAATAGATTGTAATTTATTTCTATAAAGAAAACATATGGAGTGAAGTGTGATTTTATTATTTGCAAAGTTTATACGTACACTGAGTTCTCCCATGAGGCCATTACGTTCAGAGTTCACTGGAGCCATTCTAGATTTTCACATTTTACTCTGTCTAATATGGGAAATCAAGCACAGTATCCAAACCCTCAGAGTTGTAAACACTTTCTTTTGTTATTCCTTTTTCTTGGATTAGGCATCATCTTGAAAAATTATCCTGATGTGTTCACAAATTAAATTATACATTAAGATTGTGATCTTGAATTATTGGCAAGACTGCTTGTTAGGATCCTTACCACACTGAACTTATGTTTTTCCTATTTTATAGACAGGAAAATTTTGGTTCACAAACACTAAATGTTTCGCAGAAGGTCTAATGGCAGTGTAGTAGCAGAGCAGAATGTGCGAGTGAAAGCAAATTTAAGCAATACTTAGCCACAAACCCAGCCTTACAGAAAGTACTAGAAGGTAAACCACAACAAAAGGAAGCAAACACCACCCATAATAACACAGACAGCTAAAAACCCTCCACCAGCACAACTCAAAGTATGGAAACACACAAACTCTACCACCAAAAGAAAATAACCGGAATTAACCACTTGTCACTAATATCGCTTAATATTAATGGACTCAAATCACCTATAAAAAGGCACAGGTTAAGAGAATGGATACAAAAACAGGATTCAACATTTTGCTGTTTACAAGAAACACACCTCAATCACAGAGACAGACATTATCTCAGAGTAAAGGGAAGGGAAAAGGTTTTTCAATCAAATGGTCCTAGGAAGCAAGCAGGAGTGGCTATACTAATATCTAACAAAATTGACTTCAAACTAAAATCAGTCAGAGGAGATGGAGATGGGCACTTCATACTCATAACAGGAAAAATTCATTAAGAAGAAATCTCAATCCTGAATATCTATGCCCCTAATATAAAAGCTCCCACATATGTGAAAGAAACAGTACTAGATCTCAAAGCACACAATTTAACATTGGATAAAATGAGTGTCATGCAGTAGCTAAACACTTGAAATACACATGTTAATAACAAAAGTCTATTTCATGTGTGTATATCCAATAAGGCCATTCTAAAGTTTTAGAGACAAATAATATAAAAAATGACAATTGAAATTATTGAGCAGTTAATCCTAGGAGTAAATTGTCATTGGCTGAATTTAAATGTAGTGATGCATCAAATCTGAAAACTTAGAATCCAGTAGTATCTAGCTTCAAGGGAGAAAACCAGTTTTGTAATACAATGATATTTCTTTTACTGGTAGATATAAAACAATGCTATCCTACTTTGAGTTGCTATAATAAGAAGATATAATGAAAGTTCCATGGCACTTTCATATCTCCTTTCATCTTAAAACCTCCAAAAATACTTTAAATTTTTTAGCTTAAGAGACTCAAAAGTACTTTCAATCAGGTGAGATAGACAAAAATATCCATTCTATTCACATTTTAACTGGATTCAGCCCACTGATTGAGACCTATTAATCTGCTCTCCTTTTTTCCAAGTAGTATCTGCAGCCTGGAAATACCTGTGACTTTATAAAGTTCTGCATAGAAATGCCTGAAAGACTCAACTCATGTATTTCACATGGAACTCCAGGTATAGCTCAATCTAAAGTTATTTTCCTGCATATTATAACTATACTCATTGCAGAATTTTCTGTATTCCAGCCACATCTCTTTTCCTTCCAGCTAAACAATGCCACTGTATTTATAGAGACAGATGGTCTTCAGCCCCTTCTCTGCTATTAGAGCTAGCAGTCAACAACCTCTGTAGAGGCAAGAGCTTTTACTACCAAGTTAGACAATATTCTCTCCCTTCCCTTCCTGTTTCTGACACATAATTTTTCTGCTGAGTAAAAATGTTAGCAGAGATGACTCCCTCATCTCAGTCCTTGCAAAACACATTGATATTATATGTTAGTATTCCTATAATCAATAAATACAGTTTCGAAGAAATGGACGTAAGTGTTAAGGAAGTGCATCAGTGAATAAGACCACTTATTGATCAAACCATAGAACATGAATTGGCATTCCCAGAACTCATGTAAAAACAGTGAGTTGCCCACTTTTGCCAGTAATCCAGGCATTGGGTGGTGAAATCAAGTAGAATTTAGGAGCTCTCCCACCAGGAAGTCTAAACAAGGTGGTCAACTTCTGATTGAGTGAAAGATCCATCTTAAGGGAATCAGGCAAAGAGCAAAAGAGGAAGACACTTGCGGTCCGCTTCTGGTCTCTGCATTCATATACAGTGGTATCTGCAATATGTCTTATGCTATAAACATTGAAGTGGGGGTTGATTCTATGCTATAAGAGTTCTGCAAGGTGTGTTTTACACTTTTTTGCTGTCTGTTCATGATTATAGGTACAGAAGCTTCTCCACATGTAAAATAGGAATAAAGGTTGAATATCTCAATGAACACTATATTGGCCATGAGGAAGAGAAATACCCAAGGTAAAATATTTTTATTTTTTAAAACAAACTAAATATAGTTGATGCTTGAAGATTTGCTACTCAGGCATGCCAAGATTTTCCCCCTCCAATTTAATTAGCTTAGAGAGTGATAAGAGGGGATCCTGAAAAGACGGCTAAGATTTGTTATTTTAATTATCCATGTATACAAAGACAAAACAAATCACATAGCATGAAAATACTGAAGGTGACTTATAGACTACTCAGAAAAGACTTTCTCTTAAAGGACACAGGCTAAATTAAGATCTTTTATTGGCCAATGTATACTCATAAGACACTAGGAGTATCCACTGCCTTTATATATCACAAAAGCATTCTATAGATCTTACCAAGTAAGCTTCACAATGACCCTGGACTGACACTATCTGAATAACTTCAGGTATCAAAGAAAACATCCTGACAACTGCTCCACATATGTGCATCCTCATAATTGATTGTAAATGACATAGAATACCATTTAAATAGGAGTGCAATGAGAGTAGGGAATATTTTTACATTATCAAACCAAAGCATTTAGGAGGAACTGGGTATTTCCTTTGGCTAGAATGTCAAATAGTTCACTTGGTTTAGAATGAGAGTTTATGTGCATAATTTTAGATTGATTATCATAGATATAGTTCTCTTTTTTATGACTGGCCTATGCTTCCTTTGGCTCAGATGTTTTTAAGTGCTTTGCATGCCTGGCTTCTGCATTAATATTGTGCCGTGTCTATTTTGTGATCTGTTATTAGTATTATCAATTGTAGCTCAGGCAAAGTTTTATATGAAATAGAGGCAAGAACTGAACATCGTCAATATCTTTTAACTGTTAACCCAAGCCCGAGGAAGTCTGCATAAGCATCCACTCTGCATTTCTAGAGGTAGCTGTTTTTCTACCTTGGCTCCCTAATTACACCTTCTGGGAGACAGAAATTTGTACCATTTTGCCCTTCATTTGCATCATCACAGCAAGTATAGCCTTCATGTCCCTTTGCCTGATAAGTTGCAGGGTTTTGGGTTCTGCACACTGATTATGCAGCCACGCTTGCCTCTCCTTGGACAGTTCCAAGGACATTGCAATTCTTCCTTCAGGCTTACAGCACACACTTGAAAAGACCATCTTGCCTTCTCCCCCACTCAGAAAGTGGTGCATCACAGCCCCTCAGTCCATTTTCACCTTTTTCGAGACTGGAGTGCACCTGCATAAGAGCAAAACACAGACTTCTTCATGGCTGAATATACCTTGACACTCACTTGAGAATTAACCCTTAAGAATCATGCCTTGAAGCTTACCTGTGGGTCTGGCTTTTAGAATTAATTCATTATTCTTCTTACATGGCAGACATTATAAGATACTGGGGCTTTATGAGTGTTCTTCATCACTAAATATACATCTAGGGCATTTAATCAACTATCTGTCTAAAGCATTGCATTAATCATAAAAAGACAGTTAATCTGGAATATTATTTTTAGCTTATATATTCCTGTGTGGTAGTTAGGTAAGAATTTCTTGAAATATACAAAATAATTAACTATCATTCTGGAGAAATCAAAGTGGTACAATGTAAAATGATGCGGTCTGAGATTATTGGCTGTCTGGAATTTTAAGTAAAATGAAGTATAGTTTGTTGTTTGTGCATGATTCATAGAACTCATGCAAAATGTCCAAGAAAGCCACAGAAAATCTCACTCAGTGTAAGATTTGGACATATTGGATGGTTTTATAATTCAAATTATAATTTGCTTTTTAAACTGGAGAATTTTCTCACCAAATTCTACTTGACCAGCATAATTTCTTATGTATTAGTGACTATACTTCAAATAGTGATCTCATTTGATCTACTTCGAGGCAACACTGAATATTTTGTTTGAGAAACTGCCTCAGTGTTGATCAGAGTCATAGATTATAAAAACAGTTGAAATTTGATCCTTTTCTCTAATAACCAAAAAACCATTGAAGTTTATTATAGTGTAATTTTATCACAGTCTACTTTCATTAATGTCTTATATGTTATGTAGTTATAAGGAAAATAAAGAGATACTGGTAAAATCTAATGAATTGTGTAATGCCCTTAATCATAATTTGATATATATACAAAGGATCTTCTATGGTCTTAATGATTATATCTCCTGAAACTTCACATGTTACAACCGTAATACCCAAATGATATTGTGAAGAGGACGAAGGGACCATTGCAAAGTGATTAGGTCATGAGGATGGAGGTATCATGAATACATGCTATCAGTGCCCTTATAAATTCAAGAGAGTTCTTTTCGTCTTATATCACATGAGCATATAGCAAGAACATGGCACACATGAACCAAGAAACAAGATATCAACAGACATCAGTCTTCCAGTACCTTGATCTTGAACTTCTAAACCTAAAATACTGTAAAAAATAGATTTATGTATTGACTATTTGGGAACTTATTCTATATGGATACACATCTTCTTAGACCGAGATGGAGGGGGGAGGCCTTTGGGCTTCCCATAGGACAGGGTATCCTGC
>JAQHUG010000015.1:12160008-12188540 GCA_028555095.1 Dicrostonyx torquatus | reverse complement strand
GTTCTGTATGCTTCTTGAACCTTCATAGGAATATCCTTCTTTAGGTTGGGAAAATTTTCTTCTATAATTTTGTTGGATATATTTTCTGGGCCTTTGAGCTGCAATTCTTCTCCTTCTTCCACCCCTATTATTCTTAAGTTTGGTCTTTTCATGGTGTCCCAGATTTCCTGGATGTTTTGTTTTACGAATTTGTTGGTTTTGTTGTTTTCTTTGATCAATGAATTTATTTTCTCTACCATATCATCATTGTCTGAGATTCTTTCTTCTATCTCTTGTATTCTGTTGCTTATACTTGTCTTTGCAATTCCTGCTCGTTTATCCAGCTTTTCCATATCCAGCCATCTCTTGGTCTGTGTTCTCTTCAGTACCTCCATTTCAGTTTTCAGGTCTTGAACCTTTTACTTTATCTGTTTGATTGTTTTTTCTTGGTTTTCTAGGGTATATTTGAGGTACTTATTCATTTCTTCTAACTTTTTGTTAGTCTTCTCATCCCTGTCTTTAAAAGAGTTTTTTACCTCTTCTTTAAAGGACTCAATCGCTTTCATAATGATATGTTTAAAAGCTATTTCTTCTACTTCCTCTGGAATAGGTTGTTCAGGTGCTCCTTCTGCGTATTCCATGGATCCTGGTGTTATCATATTGCTTTTCAGGTTGTTGGAGGAATTCCTGCATTGGCGCCTGCCCGTCTTTTCTTTTAAATGTGGTCAGAAGAGTCTAGGTGGCTTGGACCTTATGTTGTGACTGACTGTGTACTTGGGGGATTTTTCTTGTTCTGTTCCCTCCAAGGTCTTCTCCGTACTGGAGATAGATCTCAGATCACCTTCTCCCTGAAGCAGGTTGTGGTGTTGATTCTAATGTCACCGAATGGATGGCTCAACTGGTAGTGGATCAGTGCCACTTGCTGGCCAAGGGCCCCGTTGACAAAAGCACAAGCTTGGTAGATGCTCGCTTCTCCAGATGGTTCCTCCAGATGTTTCTGCTGGACCCTTCAGAAGTTTCAGCAGGAACCTCCACATGTTTGTGCTGGGACCTTCAGATGTTTTTGCTGGGACCTCCAGATGTTTCCACTGGGACCTCCAGATGTTTCCGCTGGGACGTCCAGATGTTTCCGCTGGGGCCTCAAGATGTTTGTGCTGGGACCTCCAGATGTTTCTGCTGGGACTCTATCAGGGCCCCCTGATGCTCCAGGATCTCAGAGGCAGAAGTACAGGCTTGGTGAATGTAGCACCTTGGCACAAATAACCCCTGCTTCCCTGCACTCACTCCCAGATCCCCAGAGCTTTAGCCCTGGAGCCTGCTGCTTTGTGAGGTCCTAGGACCCTGCAGCTGGAAGGGGGAGCTGGGCTGGGCTGATAAAAAATCCAGTACCCGGGCAGGGCCCTGCGCCTGAATGACCAGAGAGTTTAGAGTGGTAGAGTGTCCCTTCACCCCTTTCCGGTCTGGGCTGGCCCTGGGTGAGGACTGACTTACCCCTCCAGATGTTTCTGCGGGTCTCGATCAGGGCCCCCTGATGCTCCAGGATCACAGAGGCAAAAGTGTAGGTTTGGTGGATGTAGCACAGTGGCACAAATAATCCCTGCTTCCCTGCACTCCCTCCCCAATCCCCAGAGCCATAGCCCTGGGACCTGCTGCTTTGTGAGGTCCTAGGACCCTGCAGCTGGAAGGGGGAGCTGGGCTGGGCTGGGAAAAAAATCCAGTACTTGGGCAGGGCCCTGAGCCCGAATCTCCCTTAGTCTTTTCATTCTATCCACCTCCCCATCCACTTCTCCTCAATCTCCATTCAAAAAGGGCCAGATCACCCGTGGGCTTGCACCATCTCTGACACATCAAGTTGAGGCAAGATAGAGTTCCTCCCCTTATATCAAGGCAGGCCAAGTAGTCCAACATGGGGAATAGGTTATTAAAACTAAGCTAAGTAATAGAAGAGGTCTTGGTTTCACTGTTAAAAGGCTTATTAAGAGAACAAGCTACAAGATTGTTTTTTTATTATTGATTTTATTGAGCTATAAATTTTTCTCTGCTCCCCTCCCTTCCTCTCCTCTCCCCTTCAACCCTCTCTCATAGTCCCCATGCTCCCAATTTATTCAGGAGGCCTTGTCTTTTTCTACTTCCCATGTAGATCCATCTATGTCTCTCTTAGGGTCTTCATTGTTGTCTAGATTTTCTAGGATTATGAATTATAGGCTGATTTTCTTTGCTTTATATCTAAAAACCACTTATGAGTGAGTACATATGATATTTGTCTTTCTGAGTCGGGGTTACATCACTCAATATGTTGTTGTGTAGTAATCCATTGTGCAAATATACCACATTTTCCTGTGCATTTTCTGGTCACTGAGAGAAACAACACATGGGACCTCCTGAAACTGAAATACTTCTGTAAAGCAAAGGACATGGTCAACAAGACAAAATAGAGGCATACAGAATGGGAAAAGATCTTCACCAACCACAAATCAGACAGAGGACTGATCTCCAAAATATACAAAAATCTCAAGAAATTGGTCATCAAAAGAATAATCCAATTAAAAAAAAGAAAAGAAAAAAAAAAACCCAGAGTATAGACCTAAACAGAGAACTCTCACCAGAGGAACCCAAAATGGCTGAAAGACACTTAAGAAAATGCTAAACATCCTTAGCCATCAGAGAAATGCAAATCAAAACAACTCTGGGATTCCGTCTTGCACCTGTAAGAATGGCCAAGATCAGAAATCTTTATGACAACTTATGCTGGAGAGGATGCGTGGGAAAGGGAACACTCCTACATACTGGTGGGAGTGCAAGCTGACACAGCCCCTTTGGATGTCAGTGTGGCAATTTCTCAAAAAATTAGGAAACAACCTTCCTCATGACTCCGCAATACCACTTTTGGGTATATACCCAAAGGATGCTGAATAGTACCACAAGGACTTTTGTTCAACTATGTTCCTAGCATCATTCTTTGTCATGGCCAGAACCTGGAAACAACCTAAATGCCCTTCGACCAAATAATGGATAGGGAAAATGTGGTCCATGACTGCTTTTTAAAGTTGCTTTTGAGAAATGTATGGATTCTCTGAGACTTAGCATTGCCCTTGTAGTTTTCAGTATGAGTGTTTTATTCCTATCTATTTGACATATTGATTATAATACTGCATGGAGTTTCTTCTCTGGTGTTGTCTGTTTGGTGTGCCAAATATTTCCTGAAACAGGATGGGTGTGTCTTTCCCATATTTGGGGAAATTGCTGTTAATTTTATTAAAGATGTTTCCTATACTTTTTTGCATGAAACTCTTAGCATTGAATATTCCTTATCTGCCTATTTTTGTATGCTTTGTGTTGTTCCAATTTTCCATCTGTCTTGAATGAATTATTCATGACTTCTTATTAATTATCTGACCATTGTCTGAATGATCCAATTCCTCTACAAGTTTTAATAAACAATCTCTTCTTTAACCCATTGTATTGGGATGTTTACAGAGAGGTTTTATTTGACTAATTTAATTTTTGCTTCCAAGATTTTAGTTGCTTGAATTTTTTTTTCAGTTTTCTATTTTCCTACTGAAGTCATTCTAGTTTTGTGTCCTATATTCACATCCATATTTTATTTAGTTTGCATTTTTGTGGAATACAGTTAGGAGTTCTGTGACCTCTTTGATGTGTTTGAGCATGCTTGTAATCATTCTTTTCAATTCTATACAAATTCACCTAATTTACTTTCATTGGAAAACATAATAATGGTGGAATTTGTAATTTTAAAAGTATTCATCTTGCATTGAGTTTTTGTATTTCTTTTGGTTTTGTTTTGAAAATACAAATATATCTGGAATTATTTCACCAACTATAATTGTCTTAAATTACTCCATCTTTGTTTGTCTGTTGTTTAAAAATTTAATTAAAATGTGATTACTTTATTTTCTCCCTTTCTCTTACTCCTCCTCCCTCTACCTTCACATCACAATTCACCATCTCCTTTGTCTAAACAAATTGATATATATATATATATATATATATATATATATATATCAGTAGAAGTACAAATCCAATCTGCTGCGTCCATTTAGCCCTATTTTCTGTGTATGTTTTTAGGGCTAGCCACTTGGTACTGGATAACAAATCAGAGGGCTTATCCATGGAGAAGACTAATTTTCCTCTCTCAATGTTTGTTAATTGTTGTAACTGAGGACTGAGGTGAAGCCCCATCTACATGGAACGTCGAATGATGTTGAAATGCTCAAGTCTTGTTTGGACAGTTATATTATTGAGATTTTATGGGTATACCTTTTCTTTCATGCATAAGAGCCACAATCTCATAAGGACTTTGTCCTCTTTAGTACTATTATTTCTGGGAGTTTTATCATGCAAGCATTTTGGATTCTGATAAAGCTTTTTTTTTTTCTGTAATGACTGTGATCATCATGTGATTTTTGTTTTAAACCCACTTATGTGATTTATCACATTATTGTCCTCCATCTGTTGAACTTTCTCTGGGTCTTTAGGATAAAGCCACATCAATTATAGTGAATAACTTTAGGTTCTGAAGAAGTCATCTTCAAATTTGCAAGCAAATGGATGGATTTAGAAAACACATTACTGAGTGAGGTAACCAGACCCAGAAAGACAAATATCATGTGTATTCACTCATAAGTGGCTTTTAGACATAAAGCAAAGAAAAACTACGCTACAGGACACTAGCCTAGGGAAACTGAATAAGAATTGTTACTTTAGGGTCTATATTTTAGAATAATATTAGGAGTATTGACATTCTTCTTTGAAGATCTGGTAGAATTCTTTAGTAAATCTCTCTGTACATTTTCTTTTGATTTGGAGACTTTTTAATCACTTTTTTTGTTTTACTGGAGGTTATGTCTATTTTTTATGTGTCTATTTTACTTGTTCATTTTAACTTGATTTAATTTTGTCAGATCATATACATAATAAGATCTATCGACTTATATATTTTAACTTTCTCAGTTTGGTAGAATACATATTTTAAAATAAGTTCTTATGATTAATGGAATGTTATTTTGTCTGTTGTAATGTCTCTCTTTTCATAGCCAATTTTATTCATTTGGATCTTCAATCTGTTTTTATCTATTTGGCTAAAGATTTGACAGTCTTGTTGATTTTTCCAATGATTTGTTTAACCAGTTCTTTAGTTTTTGTTTTGTTTCTTTCTTCCATTAATATTAGACTTGTATTCCTTTATTTCTTCCCACCTACTTATTTTTGATATTTTTTTCTTGATTTCTAGAGAATTCAAGTATTATATTAAGTGATTAATATAAGCTCTCATCAGTTTTAGTGCTGTGAACTTGCCTCGTATGTCTTCATATGTCCCACAGATTTGAATATGTTGTGTTTTCATTCCTATTAAATTCTAAAAAGTCTTTAGTTACATTATTGATTTTCTCTTGACCCAATTTTAATTCAGTAGTAAGTTGCTCAGCTGACATGAATTTGTTAGTTTTCTGCCATTTCTATTGCTGTTGGTGTACAGCTTTAAGCTGTGATGGAGAAAGAGGCTGCAGGATGACGTCAACATTTCTCATATCTGTTATGTCAATCATTCTCCATTAAAAGACAATGCATTCAATATTATTTTGTCAGCATAAATATGTTTGAAGGATCTCTTTTGAAAGACAAAATATGAGTCAGAGAAGGGGGTGTATATCTTGGAAGAGTTTGGGCATGGGCTAAATATGATCAAAGCATAATGTGAGAAACTCCCAAAGACTTAATTTAAAACAGCCACCAAAAAGAGTAAAATTTTAGCCTTATTTCATTAAAAAAAGGCAAATATTTGTTAAGTTTTTTGAACTGTAAATATACGTTGTACTGAGTATGGGTTTAGTTAGTTGTTTTGATCATCTTTCACAATGTTATTTTTTGGATGTTCATCTCTTCTATGTATAAAAAAATTTAGTTAATTTGATAATATTTAATTGGACTATAGAAAATTCTTTGATGAACTAATTTGAGTTGGTATACATTTTAGAAGTCTACTAAGACAATTTAAGGAATATTTTTTGATTAAACTGTGGAAGATATCAATGATTAGAAATAGTGTTTACTATCCTTAGAGAAATATCCCAAACCCAAAAAGATGAGTATGGTATGTACTCACTCATTAGTGGACCCTCCCATAAACAAAGGACATTAAGCTTATAGCTCACAAGCCTAGAGAAGCCAAATAGCAAGGTGAACCCAAGGAAAAACATATATAGATTCTCCTAGAAATTGGAAGCAAACAAGATTGCCAAGCAAAAGTTGGAAGGGGGTGGAGGTAGAGGTAGGGATGGGCAAAAGGAAGAGGGGGAGGGAGAAGGGAGAACGGAAGAAATAGGGAGAGCTTGTGGGAGTGGGAGGGTGGAGATGGAGGAAGGGTGGTTATTGGAGAAGGGATTAACACATCTACATTAAGGGAGTCATTTTAAGATTGGCAAGAGACTTGTCTCTAGAGGGAATCCCAGGGGTCCACAGGGATGTCCCCAGCTAGGTATTTGGGCAGCAGAGGAGAGGGTCCCTGAACTAGCCTTGTCCCATTGTCACATTGATGAATATCTTGATCATCACCATAGAAATTTCACCTGATGAATGGAGATAAAGTCAGAGACCCACATCTACATCAGAACAAAGGACTGAGCTCCCCAGGTGCAGTTGAAGAGCAGAAGGAGGGAGAAGATGAGCAAGGAAGTCAGGTCTGCCAGGGACTGACCCATCAACTGAGACAGTGTGCCTGACCTATTGGGAGCTCATCAAATCCAGTGAAACCAGGACTGAATTATCATATGACCAAACTGGAATCTCTGAATGTGGCTGCCAATGGGGACTGACTGAGAAACCAATGATAATGGCACAGGGACCTATCTCTTCTGCATGTAGTGCCTTTTTGGGAACCTAGTCTATATGAATACACATCTTCTTAGACTGAGATGGAGGGGGGAGGGCCTTGGGCTTCCCACAGGGCAGGGTACCCTGTCCCCTCTTAAGGAATCAGGAGGAGGGAGGAGGAATACTGGGGGAGCGGGAGAGCCTGGGACAAGGGGAGTAAATATAAATTTCTCTTTTAACACTAAAAAATAGATAAAAAATAAAGTATCTACATTGAAAAAAATAGAAATAGTGTTTATTGATTATATGCTTTTCTCTGAGGTTTGTGCAATGCATGTTGTATAATAATTGAGTATAATATCATAATTTTATGCTATGTTTTTGAAATTTCCCTCTTAGGCCTTGTAGCACTCAGTCAGGATCAGTGTCATCATTCCCACTGTACTCATATGCTACTAAGATCAAATATTTACTATTCTGGGTAACAATGGCTCTCATTATGTAATCCTGGCTTCCCTGGAACTCACTCACTGTGTAGATCAGGAATGACTCTAACTGACAAAGATGCATCTTGCCCTTCCTCCAGAGCATTGGAATGAAAGACACCAACACATTCCATGTGGTAATTTTAATAATGGGTTAGCTTGATTGGGACTTCAAGCCAAGGGCTGATTCTCTATCATGTTACCAGGGCACTAACAATATTGTACAGCTGCAAAATCTTAATGTTTAGGTAGTAGCTGGGTGTGTCAAACAAGTTCCTCTCTTCCTTTCCCAACACAACTAGATCATCGTCTATTTTTGGTTTTCTGAAACAGAAAAGAATGAGCTGACGGCTAGTAATTCTGAGAAGATGTCCCTTTCTTTACCTTTATTGGGCTCCTAATCTTCATTTAATTCACTGAGCATTTACAAGGGAGTTAATGAAGGGTAGGGTAAGATGAGCAAGAAAATACTAGGGAGACATGTGATACACCATATTTTTTCAATGGAGTCAACCTTAAAAAGTAAGAAAATATATCAATGGAAAGCATCTTTAATTTTGAGGAGGAACAAAAATCTAAGAGTTAATGGATTTAATAACTGTTACAACTTGTAAAAAAAGGAGATAGAATACTCAATTATTCATTTTGCACTAAGACTAGAAATAAGTGGATCACTGAAGTAAAGTTGGAGGACGAATGATTTTTTTTTTCAGAGTCAAAGGAGCAAGGAGAGATGGCAGGTGTAAGATCATTTAATTATTCTTTCTGCAGCTGAACTTAGCCTACTGATCTTACATTCTTGCTCTTGCTGCTATAGCATGTGCATACAACTAATTCGTTTTCCTTTATCTAAGATTTTAAAGTACCTCTGAGAAAGATGAGGGTATACAAATCAAATTATAATCACAATAGATTGGGAACTGATCCAAGAATTTTATATAAGACCTAAATAATAGAAAGCAAAAATAGCAGAAAACTGAGGTGGTTTGAATTCCTAAGTCTTATGAATAAAACTAGAATAATGACATCATCCCTTATTTTTTAAGAGAATTGGCATTGTGACTTGAAGAACTGAAGAAAAGCTTTTGAAAACAGAATGTCAATGTGATCCACTGACCTTGATTCTGGTTTCCTGACCTTCACCTACACTAAAACAGGTTTACTGAAGATGGGTAAAGGATAAAAGTTCATTTAAGTGCATATCATATACATATAACATACACACATATGTACATATAATATACACAGATTCATGTTCATGCTCAGCAGTGGAGTTCTGTTAATATTAAGTACATTTTGTTTAATATTAGCTATATTTTAATTATTAACTCTATTTTAGTATTAAATATTAATATTACTATCTTTTTCTTTCATTTTTGTTTCTGTTTAGATACTTGTATATTGTGTAACTAACTTTAATTTAAGTGAATAATCAAGAGGACTTTATCAGGGAATATTGATTAATTTGATTTAGAGATTTAGCATGGGCTGATTATAATAAGAACTGTATGAAAATTGAGCACCTGTGCATTCAAAAATCTCCAGATTTAAATGATATTATTGGCAAACACACCCTTATTTGAGACATGGTGTATGTAGTAAGGAGGAATGGCAGGCTGCATCCCGCCACCCGGCTAGCTTAGCTCAAAATAACCACACAGAAACTATATTAATTAAATTACTGCCTGGCCCATTATATCTAGCCTGTTCTTGGCCAACTCTCACTCTTGATCTAGCCCATTTCTATTAATCTGTGTTCACCATGAGGTCGTGGCTTACCGGGAAAGCTTCTAACCAGTGTCAGTCTTGGGCAGGAGAAACATGGTGTCTGCCACACTGCCTTCTACCCAGCATTCCCTCCTGTCTACTCTACCTACCTGATCTCTGTCCTATCAAAAGGCCAAGGCAGTTTTTTATTCAACCAATGAAAGCAATACAAATGCAGAAGGACCTTCTACACCAGGTGTATAACAATTTTTAATGAATTTTCCACAATATTAAGAATCAGGTGGGGCTGGGCGTTGGTGGCACACGCCTTTAATCCCAGCACTCGGGAGGCAGAGGCAGGCAGATCTTTGTGAGTTCGAGACCAGCCTGGTCTACAAGAGTTAGTTCCAGCGCAGGCTCCAAAGCCACAGAGAAACCCTGTCTCGAAAAACCAAAAAAAAAAAAAAAAATCAGGTGCCTAAGAGTAGATATATAATAATAATAAGTCATTGAATGACTTCTAATGATATTCTGCTATACTCATGGACCAGTGCCTTGCCCAGTCATCATTAGAGAGGCTTTTCCAGCAGCAGATGGGAACAGACACAGAGATCCACAGTCGGACATGCAGAGAGAACCTAAATTGGAGGTCTCCATCAGGTCCCTTCCCTCATAGCATGGAGAACTTTGAAGAGGAGGAGTAAAGGCTGTAGGGCTCACAGGGGCAAGAGGATGTGAGAAGAACTTGTACCACTGAATCAACCAAGCAGGGCTCATGTAGGGTCAAAGAGACTGAAGTGACAAGAATAGGCCTGCATGGTCTGCACTAGGTCCTCTGTGTATATGTTATGACTGTTATCTTGGTACTTTATGGGACTCCTAACAGTGAGAGTAGGAGTGCCTCTGACATTTTTGCCTGTTCTTGGGACTCTTTTATTCCTATTGAGTTGCCTTTCCCGGCTCAATATGAGGGCTTTGACCTTATCTTCTTGTATTTTGTTTTGCTGCCTTTGGTTGTTGTTTCTGGGAGGCCTATTCCTTTTTGCAGGGAAATGAAGGGGAAGTGAATCTGGGGGAGATAGAAGATGGAGTGAGACTGGGAGGGTGGAGGTAGAGAAACTGTGGTCAAGGTATATTGTATGAAGAGGAATTTATTTTCAATACAAAAAAGATTTTGTTTTGTGTGAGAGTGTGTGTGTTAGAAATTTTTATTAAATCCACAAAGCTTTTGGGAAGTGGGTGGTTTGTAAATCAAATGTATTCATCTACTCAATAATTCAATACCAAACAATGAATCCAAACAATCTTTTGGAAAAAACTGACAAATTTTGAGACAAATTATTGATGAATTTCTTTGTTCAATGTTCTGATTGCTATACAGGTAAGACCACATGTGTAAACAGCCTCTGAACTCTTCCTTAGCAACATTCAAATGAGTTATAATCACCTGCATCTTAACATTCAACCAAGAATTCCTTGAAATCTAAATATTTTAAACATCACTCTCTCCTAAGGATGGTATTGTGTTTGTGATAGACTAGCAGCTTTTGATCTTAAAAGATCAAGATCATCTGAGTTCTAAAATTCTTGCTGTTACATTAATTTTAAAAGCATGTCCTAAATATCAATTCTGAAAGAAACAAAACTTATTTGAATTTAGTTGCATTAACCTTTGTTGAGTTTTCCACACACTAAAAATTTATATTTACTCTTACTTGTATGTATGTGGGGATGGTAGACACATGTTAGCATGGGTTCTCGTGGAGACCAGAAGAGCAATGGACCTTCAAGTCAGGACATAACAAGTAAATAACATTCCATTAAACAATATTCTTAATAGACTAATCTCATTGTCAAACAGTCTCTGCACCTATCTGAAGAAGCATTTGACACTTTGTCTATAGTCATTCATCTGGGGGCTAAAAATAGATTTAATTTAATAACGTTAGTGTTCTACTTGTCCAACATTTGGATCTTACTCCAGGGAGAACTATGTTTGTAGCAATGGTAAAATTAGGAAAGTTGTTTTATGTCACATTAGCTAACATATGCAAGCTTACTTAACATGTGGACGGCAAATACGTGTAATTGCATTAAAACACGGAGCTGCAGCACAGAGGCAATAAAATAGACTAGGTTGTGTTATTAATTCTTGTGTTAAGGGTTTTGAGCCATGTTGATTGGCCTGAATTTTTTGATTTTGTTATGGTACAAAGGGATTGTTTGAAGTAATTTGTCCCCGAGAGAGGCTCACAATCCCAAGCGGGTTTCAATTCAGCAAAGCAAATCTAATTTTGTTTGCTTTATGCAAACCAGAAGGGGCTGTGGTTCATTCTGTTTTCACTGGAGGGGAAAGGCGCACTAATGGGACCTGCTGAAATGCATGCATTGCAAACACCATACCCCTGCATATATTAAATTTAGCTATGTGATGCACTGTGTTCATCATCTCATTGTGTACACAGATATGCTTTAGAACAAAGCCTTTTAATAGCAAGGGAACCTTACTACATTATGTCAATACTCGACTGTATTTATATTTAATGCTGCCACTGGAATACCTGCCCTTAACTAGAGTATGTTCATATTTGTGATCATTTTACATTTCAGCTGCTCCTTATGTGAAGGGTATATACTGAGGCTATTATGCTGGACTTTAAAGCTAACATCCGAAGATTAATTATATGTAGATCGATAATGCTTTCCCATTTTTCCAATCTCTATCCCCACACATATATACTCCTCGCATACCTGAATTGAACGGAGGATGCTTGGCACCCCATTGAAAGAATGGGACACATCACAATCTGAATATTCAGCCTGGAAGATAAATGGAGGATAATAATATCTGCACAACAGGTAACACTAAAGACAGTCTCCATCCGTGTGACAAATCACCATCCTCTTACTTCTTCCCTCCCTCCAACGCACTGTGTTCTTCCCTTGACTTGCCAGCTTCGGGTATGCTGCCAGACACATTTGATCAAATTCATCAAAATTACAGAGTGCATGGGAAGGAAAGGGAAACCAGAAGATGATAGATGATAATGCAGCTATTGGCTAGGTGAATTTACTCACATAAAAATAGAATTATTTGTCAATTAAAATTGCATAATGACTGTATTTCCTGTCACGCCAGCACCATTTTCAGTGTGTCTTGTTTTGAAAACACTTATAATACTGAAAATAGACAGACACATGTACAAACCCTTCGATTTGTCATTAGACATTTGGCAGCATGCCTACTTTGCTGTTAATTTTCCAAAACTACATTAATTTGCTGAATGACTTTTGTGAATCAGTTCACATATAATTCAAGATGATACTTGTCATGTTTCAAAGAATGAATATGGAAAGTACAGGTTACTTATAAAAACACTGTATGAATCATTTTCAATTGTATTTTTTAAGTTCAAACACGGGTTAGCATTAATGATTTTTTCTTCCCTAATGAAAGTTGCTTAATGAGACATTACAAGGATAAACTCCCCATTCTGTTTTTTCTTCTTCTTTGACATGTCTGGTTCTTACTAGTGTACACATTCTAATTTGACTTGATCTGGAGCACAAGGGATACCTCAGGCAGTTGAAATTCAATGATGTAGCCAAAAGTAATTGCTTGATATTGCGACATAAGGAATTTGGTAAAGTAGCTGTATCCCCTAATCGTGAAATTTAAACATTGTGAACAAGTACCTTGTGTTTAGAAAACACCAAAATCTTATGACATTCTTAGCAAAGCAATTTATTCAAGCAGAAAAAGGATTTTTGTTGACTTACAAGAGTTACTAGATTCTTGTAGCATAAAATTATAAAATGGTGTAGACTACAATAGAAATACTGATTTCATTAAATAATCGCTTGATTTACACAATGTTTACTGTAAGAAAAATGCTAGCTTTAGTCTGACATTAACATTGCTTCATGATTGATGAGCGTTGACTTATATTCCATGGTAATTCCATTGGAATATATGTGTACACCCACAGCCATACCACACTGAATATACCCTTTCTTATCTGAATATACATAGAAACAAATATGTAAGTATTTGCTACATATTTATCAAAAATACATGTGGTATATAGTATACATAATATGTATATTGCCATGGATGTTTTATGATTATTTATTGCACTTAATTGCAATCATTATTATAATTTAGTTGATTTCATGCAGCCATAGGAATTCAATTATAAAGAAAATTATTGTAGGCACCTTTAGTTAGTTTAAACCCTCGACAAGAAATCATGTCAACATCATGTCAGCTGGCTTTAAGTGAATAGCACTAACATAAAATAACTCCCATGAAGAAAATGTCTGCTTACAACACCCGCACCCCAATTTTCAGATTTGTTCTTTTTTTCTAGTGCACCTTTCTATTTGACAAAAAGAGCAAACAAGAAGTTTGTGAAGGTTAGGAAAAGTGGAGGGCACAGTTCCCTTGTTGGTTCTGGTTAAGTTTACAGAATGAGAATATATATATATATATACATACATACATACATATATATTTAGGATATACATATATTTCCTAAAAATTAACTCCTCTTACTACTGAATATTCTAGATGAGGTACTAATGTGCAGGAAACAGTTAGAGATAGCAGGCTTGGGGAATAAGTTCTTTAGTATGTTTTTAGAAAATGGGACCATACAGCATAATTTTGGGGATGAAATATGTTTTGCAATGACAGTAAACAATTTCTATTAGGAACATCATATCAACTCTGCCCATTAATGTAAGTCCTGAGTAGATACCTTTAAACCTTGAGTAAAATTGCCTCTGATCAAATTAATTAATTTGGAGAGAGAGAGAGAGAAACGGTTTCTCTGTAGTTTTTTGGAGCCTGTCCTGGAACTTGCTCTTGTAGACCAGGCTAACCTCGAACTCACAGAGATCCACCTGCCTCTGCCTCCCAAGTGCTGGGATTAAAGGTATGCACCACCACCTCTGGGCTCTTATCAAATTCTTATTTCACTCAGCAGTCTGAGAACACATGAGCAGTTATATGTGCTCTCCAAGATAGTCTTTCTAGCTAGGTTAGTGATAAATGCTTAATTATCATTTTCTTATAATATATGCTAACTCCAAAAAACCAGGATGACATTCCTGAATTCCAGTAGGAACAAACAGGAGCCCCATATAGTTCCTTAGTCTGTTACATCATATAGATGGCAATAACATCAAGAGTGCAGATATAAGTAAAATGTGATAAGGTTTAAAGTAACAAGTATGGGGAAATACCTTTCCTTTTAATGTAACATTGGATTGTGTTGCTGTGTTTTGACTACTTTACAATAGTGGCTGAATATAACAAGCAGCTTGGAGAATTTTGAGAGTTTAGCAGCTGTTCCTTATGAGATCATGTCAGGCAGTCCCAGCGCAGACTTGCCTCCATCCCGTCTCAGCACATACATACCACAATTAGCTTCCTGGTTCATTAACATCAGTTCGGAGTTATGCCTCATCAAATGTGAAAATATTTGTTCTGGCTATAAACAAAATAACATTGGGCTTATCAGTTGCTATTAACATAATTGTGTAGTATTGCTTCAACGTGTAATTTCAAGGGTGCATTCTCTTGTGACATCCAAGTCCTTAGTTGAACTTTTATGCAGTGTTCTGGAGGACACGACCTCTGTCTTATTTCTTTGTCTAGACATAGTGATTCCCCTCACACAGAAAGTGTAAGAACTGCAGTGCAATGGTGTTAGGTGCTGCGGATAGAGGTCTGTGGAGACTGCCTGATCTTACTGGGAAGACGTCTCCATCATTTGATTTAAGTATAGACATTTAATTCAAATGGAATTGAACAGGGACAAGAGTGGAAGGGCCTCTTGCTATAGAAAAGTTATTTGTCTATTTGTTTTTCACTCTAATTCTCGTGTTCTAAAGAAAAATGAGAATTTTCCTGGGAGGTGGTGTATGCAGCTCTGAGCATCTGTGTACATGTGGCTAGAAATGAAGCAAAAGTTGAAGAACTGCTCATTGGGAGGTGCTTTGAGTGTTCGCAAAGGAAGGTGCATCTCAGCCATTTATATTTGCTCACCATCCCATCTTTCACTTTTATAACTAATTGTACGTTGTAAAGTATGAATCCCCACCACGTCACAAAACTAGATGTCAATATGAGCTAAGACATTTTATGAGAGAAGAGCATGGGCCAAAAACTCAAGACATTTCAGCAATGTAAACTCAAATGAACTTTAATAACCCAGGACATAGTTTCAGCATTGCTATAAAATACATGCTTTAAAACTATAGTAACACATTGTTCTCATATTTATATCTTTAGTACCAACCCAGTCATTCTTCATACAAATGTAGTTCAAAATTGCCTCATTTGTAATCAGTACCAAATTAAACTGTACAGGCTTCCACATAAGTAATGTCTGTGGGGCAAGAAACATATCCTATAAAATCCCAAAGCTTAAAGACTTTCCTGTGATCACTTCATTCATGGGAAGAGAATGTAACTGAGTGCCATTTGCTTTTTTAACTTACTCAAATGGTATTTACCACTTATATGTTCCTTGCAGATAAAAATGGATGCAGTAGTGCAGGCACTGGCAATCTCAGTGCACCCCTGTAGGAAGTTGTGAGGCAGAGACAGGAGAATCAGCAGGTGCACACTGTCTAGCTAGCCTGACTAAGGCAGTGGCCAAGAAACCTATCAACATGGAAAGTGGAAAGTGATGGTTGTTGCCTGTGGCTTTTCCTCTGTTTTCCTCATCAACACCAATTGTGTGTTGACCCACAGCTACAACTCCAACAAGCACATGAACACACAAGCAGTTATACATAAGGGAACACATAGTATTCTCATATGTACGTGTGTGTGTGTGTGAACAAACAAATGTAGGAAGATTGTCAGTCCTTTTTGACACTGTGATTCTTCTATTCTGATGACTCTTCTCAACACCTTATGACTATATAAATAAGCTAGAACCCAAATCCACTTTCAAGTCCCAGCACTTGTAAAACCAGAATCTATAGTCTTCTAGATAGTTCTTCATCCTCAACTCTATTATTGTAGGATTTTTCTCCCTGCTAATGAAGGTTGAAACTAGTCCTTTACACATTCTGATCTAGTGTTCTAACATTGAGCAAACACACATGCCTAGTTAGATCCATAGCTTTTGATGAAATAAAACATGTGTTTCATTCTTCCATTAGCTCACGTTCCCCATTTTCAGGACATTTGTAGGATGTATAGCCATCATATCTGACAATATACAGTGCACGTCACAGAGGAAATAGTTTCACAAGGGACAAAGATCACTGGAGTAACTCATGTGAGCTGGACTGAGACAGAACGTGAAAGATCAACACTTAAACTGGATCTGAAAGGAAGGCTGAAACTTCAATGCTCAAATATTCATGTGGCATTTATTAGCACAATTTCAGAAAATAATAAATAGGTTTTGGTACTACTCAAAACTGTAATCTTAAATTATCTGAGATACGCAGAATTCCACTAAGCATAACCCACACAGATGTCCTAGTATCTATGAATTCTCTCTTCTTGACTTGTTTAGGCACTTGAGGGAAGTTTCTGGCAGGAGGAAACCTTAAATCCTAGTCTTCTAGATGGAGAGTTCGAAAAACTATGTATGGCAAATATGACAAAAAGGAAGTGAAGGAGATGTAAAATTATTATCCAGATAAAGGAACAGATTGTCAGATCAAAAGCAGAAGTTATTGGTCATAACAAATTGCAACAAGCCAATTATTCGATAACTATTGTTTTCTAAGCATTTATAGAGTACTAAAAATGAAATAGCTCCTAAGAAGCCGTGATACATAAAAAGAACAGACACACTAAATTTCTGAGGTTCCAAGTGTCTGAATGCCATCATTGGTTATATTTGGAAAGCAGGTATGTGATTAAGAAATTTAAAGAAATGTATTAATTACTTCTCAAGATTCTGGGCTTTTAGGATAAAAGACTAGAAAAGAGCCGCTATTAGCTCAGGTAAACTGTTTCAGTGGGTGTCCCCATCATGGTCTTGACCTCTTTGCTCATATTCTCATTCCTCCCACTCTTTAGATGGACTTTGGGAGCTCAGCCCAGTGCTCTGCTGCAGGTCTCTGCCTCTGTTTCCATCAGTTGCTAGATGAAGGTTTTATGGTGACATTAAGATATTCATCCATCTGAATACAGGACAAGGCCAATTAGGGAACCCTCTGCACTATTGCTTAGGGTCTTTTCTAGGTTCATTCTTGTGGATTTCTGGGAATTTCTCTAGTGCTAGGTCTCTTGCTAGTCCCATAATGGCTCACCAACTCCAGCCAGACAGGGAAAGAACCAGCATAGGACCAAACCATACCCTCTCAATTGGGGTGACAGTGTATGGCTGTGGAGATGGCAGGGCTGCTGGCAGTGGCACCAGGATTTATCCCTACTGTTTGTATTGGAATTTTGGAACCCAGTCTCTTTGAATGGATACCTTGCTCAGCCAAGATTTAATAGGGAGGGCCTTGAACCGTCGTCCTCAAATCAATGTGCCTTACCCTGTCTGAGGAGTGGATGGGGATGAAAAGGAAAAGTAGAGGGAATAGGAGGAAGGAAGGGAGTGGGAACTGGGATTGGTATGTAAAATGGGAAAAGATGGCTTGTTTTATTTAAAAATAAAATAAAATGACTAATAAAGAGAATAAAATTAAAACTCACATTGTATTACTCACTTTTTATATTGTTATGAAAAAGTACCCAGCAAAAATGACATATGGAAAGAAGGGTGTATTTATACTCAGGATTTGAGATTTCAGTGGGGAAGTCTTGGTGGCACGACTGTGGATCAGCTAGTAATATTTTATTCTGGGACAGGAGCAAAAACTAATGCATGCTGATATTCAGTGTGCATTCTTCAATTTATGTACCGAAGACCCAGACCTTTCATCCATGTATAAAAGTGCTATAAAACAACTTCCAACAAAAACTTTATACATATTTTGTGCAGTGGAAAGTTCAGCCTTGTCACATCCATAAATGAGTAATAGAGAGCTCTTTCCTATCTATTTTGATTTTATTTATGTCAAAGATGATCTTTATCGTCAGGTACCACCTAGAGGAAGCTAGGTTCCAAAAAATCCCCTTCAGGTTGTTATAGAACTCTTAACCAGAAACAGGTCCTTCAAAGGTCAGTGAGGGGGGGATCTAGTAAAGTCATTCGGATTCCATGATCTCCATGAGGGGGTAAGAATGAATAATTTCTATATAGCTTCATTGATAATATCAAGAAAAGGTATTTGGAGGAAGTCATAAGAAAGGGGAAGTAATTCTGAAATACCACCATCCATAAATGTCATATGGTTTTCATTTTTATAACACTGAGCAATTAGAAACATTTTAAAAATACACTTATGTGAAGCTAACCATTCAGTATATTTTACTGTCTGTACTACAAGACGGGGTCAGTGAAAGGAAATGATTAAATTGTTAACCCCTCTGATTGATTCAAGTGTTGATGGTACTATGTCTGCATAAATGATTTGAAAGCAGTTGGCTAGTCGAATCTATTATTTGATACTAGAATCCTAAAACCTGTTTTGTAATGTAGAGAGGAGCAATTGGTTATCCTGTTGTGTGAATTAGCAGTGTTATTACAGGAATTATAACAAAACTTTCATTGTCTTTTCCTCTATCTCTCTGTTTCTCTCTTTCTCCACCCTCCCCTGCCCTTTATTTCTTTCTTCTTCTGCTCTCGCTCTTTCTTGCCTTTTAGATAAAATGAAGCCATTATAAATAACATAAATTCCATCAAGTGTTTTTAGTGAGAGTTTTGAGATTATTTTGTGGGGATAAAAGCATTCATTTCTATGTGTTCCCTTCTTACAGTAACCAGAAACCTGCCCATACCCCACTGTGCCACAGACAAGCCATGGATCGCAGATGTAATTCCCAGACAATCGCCCCATATATAATTTTCAAAACAAAGAGTTGAGAATGTAAATATCGTACTTGCTGAGCATATTTATTGTGTGTTGATGTTGACTGTTTAAAAGAGGGTTATGGTTCAATAAATTGAACACCTGAGCTGAGCGCTTGTATGATGAAATTGAGAGCTGAGCAGATCAATTTAGACTCACTTCTACTTTTCGATCTGTTTAATAGATTTCTAAAACGACACTTAGAGTCCCACAGAGGCGGCAGCAGCGTTTTGCATCCTCCTACACATCCTCCCCAAGACACCCTCTCATTCCTGCACGCCCTGCACTGCTGCAGGAGGACCTGTGAACAAAACTTCGGAGTGTCCTCTTCTCTTCTGCATTCTGCAGAACTGGGCTCATTTATTTGGCCGGTGTTGCGAATTGAGGGCCACGACAGTACATCTGACCCCTTTGGGGTAAAATTTGATCTGGCATTTCATTTCAAGGGCTAGGCCTCCGGTCTGTCAAATCTTCATTTTGCGGGTGCCCACTAGAAGTGCTGACGCGGGTCTCTAACTCCCTCAGCTTTCATCTTTCACTGGCAATAAACATGTCACCCTGCTGGGGTGAGACACAATCTGGAATTAAATTTACCGCATATAAAATATAGTGGCCTCTTTATTGGTTCAAATACTTGTCACTCATAATTTATTTGCCCATGTATGGCCTTCAGGCAGGAGGAAGAGTGCTGACAACTGGGAGGGGCCTGGAATGTTCATTTTTTGCTGTGATCTCTTTCAATTCTTATTCCTCCCCATCTTAGTCCTAAAATTCCACTCAGTTACTCGCTTGGGCTAATCTGCTTTCTATGAAGCACTTCAAATAAAACCGGAGCTCTTCGCCAAAAAGTCACAAACATGTCATCGAAAACATTGGCATCAGGCTTCTTGGCTGAACAGCTGCATTTCTGCTAGGGGATTTTAAGAACATAGCACCTGGTAGTGCCTCCAGTGAGCAGATCCCAGTACTAAGCGGGGAAGGAAGCCGGGAGAATGGAGCCCTCCACAGTTTCCAGCTCTGACTTGTCATGTCTACCGCTTTGGCGCTCAACTTCTTCATGGTTTATCCCGATGAGCTTTCACTAATACAGTCCTTGTGTGAAGCACCTCGCTAATCTCTTCAAACACAAATGTGGAAGCACAGCTCAGAGCATGGAGGCCAACAAAAGCCCTGTGCCTGTCCCAGTGATTAGCTTTGATTGACACAGAGCCCTTCTGCTCTCCTAGGCATCCTCTCACACCCACAAGTTATTGTTTGAAAATGAGACGATCAGGGCACACTGGGCACCAGCTCTAATGAAATGCCATTCAACCACGTTAGCAGATAACTTGCAAACCACACATGACGTAGCTGATGCAGGGTTCCCTCCTCCCCTTGCTATTTCTTTTAAAATCTCTTTTAGATTCTTCCCCTTATTAAAAAAAATGCTGAACATTAGTCTATCACTCACAATTATCGCAACACGCTGGGGTGTTTTTCATCATAATCTCTGTCTTCAGCATAACATAATCCCAGACATTAAAATGTAGGATAAAAGAAGTGTTAGGGCTTTCTTTTGAGATTCAATTTTCATTTAAATGTAAGTTGAAATTTTGAGTGTAATCAAGCGGTGCTAAAAATCAGTATAATGAGCAAATATCAGGAGCACAAAGGCGTATTGTAACAAACTGCTCAATTTCCTTTAAATATTATTAATTTCAGTGACAGGCAGAATGTTCTCACTCCTATTAATTCTACTGTCTTATCTACTTTGGAGCTGTGAATCTGGAGAAACCTCCAAAAGTTGCCTGGTTGGCTGGAGCAGTTTCCCAAGATGAGAAACGTAGATTGTTACCCTCCTTGGTAAAACAACTCCCTTCAGAGTCAGAAGCAGTCTGTGCTTTCCAAACTACTTCAGGCTGCATCAAAGACTGTCCTGGGGCTCCCTTAAATCTCCATCAATGCCCTCAGAAAATCGGCTATCTCATCTGCCTGGTTATGAAGTTTTCCAGTTTGAAGATGCATTTCTGTCTCCTCCCTACCCCAAAACACTCTATGACTAACCATGGATAGGAAATGTCCCTTTTGCCTTTTGCGAGCAGCAGTGTAAGTGAAGAAAAAAGTCTTAGAATAGAAATTCTTGCTTCAGTCAGCTATGAAATGCCTGATTTTATTTGCATCTGCACAAATATGAAGTTAGATGTTTTATTCATTACTTATACACTTACTTCCAGAAGAAACTAATGGGACCAAAAAAAAAAAGGAAAAAAGCTTGCTGTCTTTTAGTTCCATTTTAAAATTGTAACAAGTCTTAATATTGTCTTTCTAAATGTTTACATAATGGTTTCTTAAGTGAATTATATATGCAGAAAAAGAGTATGTAGAAAGAAAATGTCAATATTTTAGAAAGCACCCCAGCCCCTGAACAAAGTTAGGAAAAATAACATCTGTCTTCAATTCTCCTTCCGGGGAAGGAAACCAGACCCAGGAAGTTAAAAAGTTTGCCTAAGATTACCCATTTAGTGAACAACAGAGCAAAGAACAAAATCTAGTTTTTAAGCCACATTTATCCACTAATCTAGGTGTAATCTCACCACATCACAAGAAATACCTGCTGGAGGACTGAATGCTCACAAGGTCTTTAGTACCTAAGATGGCAGGAATCGCTGGGTCGGCCCAGATTACAGCAGTTTCTCTGGTGCACAAAGGAACCAGAATGGCTCACTCCTCACCTGGAAAAAAGAAGAAGAAAAAGAAAGGGGAGGAACAACCCTGCTACATGTTAAAACCTCAGGAATTATAGCTCCTATATTTTTCAAGGGTCCATTAATTCTTGTTCCTGATAATATAATTATCCTGTTTCTTTTCAAGAAAAAACTTTTAAAGTTCCAGACTTTGTTTCAATAATGGAATTGGGGTATCCATTCTGACGCAACAGAAAGGCCCTGTTTCCATATGCACACATCTGCAAAGTTTTATTATCAATTTCTTCTCAAAGAAAATTAAATTTGAAGAGAGGAAAAAAAAATACACAGAATTCACCTAATATCCTAGGCCGAGCCTATTTCTCAGAATCTACAGCACTGAAAGTTATTCAGGTGCTAACACACACTTACCTTAAAGAGTTATCAATGTAAAGATAGAGTGCATCCTCATGTCAACAAGACACTGATACACCAACACTTCTCTGTCCATGTTTATATTTAAAACATTTTCTAAGGAAGTGTCTATACATTATTTAAATTTTCTGATGTTCTTTGGCACCTTTGAGAGGGGAGAGAATAACAGACACAGACAGAGGAGAGAGAGACTGCTTTTTTACCACATGTAAACTTTCTCCAGATACATTAGGATGATGGTCACTCACTGTAAGATCATATGTGGCAAATACAATAATCAGTTATCTGTAGCACCTGTCATAATAGTTGTGTGTTCACGTGTTAGTTTAAAATGTGGGATCATTTTCTTGTGTTCTTTGCATTCTTTTATTTTTATTTACAGTTTTATTGAAATATAAAACCTACTATATGCACAATTGCAAGATCAAATATGAAAATATGCATCTTTGACTGGGTTGTGTTAATGCACACTCTTAATCTCCAAATTTAGAGGCAGAGGCAGGGGAATCTCTGAGGTTAAGGCCACTTTAATCTACAGACTGAGTTCCACGGCATTCAGGGCTACACAGAGAAACATGATCTTGAAAAAAAAAAGAAAGAAAAGAAAAAGAAAACACGCCTTGTTGATATACTTCCATGATTATATATGAATATATTATTCCAAATAGATTATAATGAAAACTACTCTACCTTCCCAAACATAGCCCATTCTGCATTGGGAGATGTATTGGACAGGAGTGGTATTAATGTCTTTTAAACATAAAAAAAAATTTAGACCTGAAATAAAGCTGGAGATTTTTAGAACAGTCAATCTCTCTTTGGTTATTGGATGGTATAGGCCTCAGAAGGCCAAATAAGAAAAACAGGCAGCTAATGACTAAATAGTAAACCCATGAAAATAGAAACAGCCTTTGAAGAGTGAGAGGAGGAAGAGTATGCTACGGTGGAGATAAGGACAAAGGAGAGTTAATGCTATAGACAATGGAGATACCTGGATTCAAATGTGCCATGGAAGTTCAAAATGATAAGATTTACAGTCCTTTCATGTGGCAGTAGTGACTACCATCTAGACTTTATAAAATCTTTCAGTGCAAATGGGAGAGTGGATCCAAAGACAAGTAGGCCTGTGGAATGAATAGAAACTAAAGAGATATAAAGTATTGACATGTGCTTAACATAGCATCCAAGTAATAAAATAAAACTAAAAATGGTCCCAAACAAAATATAAACACATCTTTCTGAAAAACAGCAAGACAGCATATGAGACTTGTAAATACCTTGGAGAAGTAAACAAAGAACAAAATCAAATCATTCATAAATATATGTACATTCATAAATATATGAATAATTATGAACAGCACAGCACAGTAGAGCCAAAGTTGTAAGAGGAGGCAGAGCCAAGTGAGTACAGTTTGGGAGAGGGCCATAGAGGTGAATGTTGAGCTCAAGAAGATACTAAAAGATAAAGGTATTGAAATACAATGTCAAGAATGAACCATTAATGTAAACTGTGAGCTAGTTTGGTGTGGGATTCCCCTCTGTATGTGGTGATTACCATTAATGAATAAAGAAACTGCTTTGGACCTATACCAGGGCAGAACTTAGCTAGGCAGTCAAAACTAAACTGAATGCTGGGAGAAAGAAGAGTGGACTCAGAGAGAAGCCATGTTGCCCTGCTAGAGACAGATGCCAGAACTTTACCAGGTAAGCCGCAGCCACATGGCAATACACAGATTAATGGAGATGGGTTAAATTGATTAATGGAGATGGGTTAAATTAATATGTAAGAGTTAACTAATAAGGAGCTAGAGCTAATGTGCCAAGTAGTGATTTAATTAATATAATTTCTGTGTGATTATTTCGGGGCTAAGCAGTCAGGAACCAACAAGCGGCCTCCTTACAACACTAGGTGTTGGCATTGAGTCAATGAGGATTCATCAGTTATAAAAAGAGGATCACTGTTGGGAGAAGGTTGATAATGACAGAAGCTGTTCATTTCTAGGGTTGAAAGTATGTGAACCATCTTTATACTGTCTATTAAACTTTATGACCCTGATGCCTCTCTAAAATCAATGTCTATGTTTAGTAGATCCTAGAGAAATGACATGTAGACTTTAGTTTTGAAGAATCAAGAGGTGTAAGTCTCAACAGTGCAGTAATCTACAGAGTTAACAATTCATAGGAAAAAAAGAAAAGTTGTAGATATAGATATGATTTATAGTGAGTATGTAGCAGTAGCTAGTAGAAATTATGTAATCCAGAACATAAGTGCATGGTAAAACAGTTTTAGGCCAGTAAACCTCAATGACAGCGAGTTTACAGGACCCAGATGTTGCCTCAGCATCATTAGTTCCAACTTCCTGGTCCAGGAGCACAACTATTCTCATTCATGTTCATGAAAACATAATACTTTAGGCTAAAAATAAATATTAATAAACCAAAATAAGACAAATTATTTACTGGAGAAATAAATGCAACAGAGGAGTTTGTTACCTGTGGAATTGAAACTCCAGAAAGAAACCCAAACAGAGCAAGAGAAACTGGGCAACAGATTAAGACAGCACCAAGCAAGATAAGAAATGAAAGTTCCCCATATCCTTGGGGAATTACATTTTGATGGAGACCAGAGAAAATTTGTATCTAGGACATAGTGGGGCCACTGCCTCCCACACTCTCAAAATATGTTTTTCACAGAGTAAAAATTAAGATCCAAGAGTCTCCCTTGCTCATACATATAGTAAGTTACTAATAAATGTCAAGTACATGATAGAATAAATAAATTTGATTTTAGAGCATAAAGAGATAAAAGAGCAAACTCGGATGAAGATTAAACAGTATGCACCACTGAAAAGGCACACAAAGATCAGAGGGTATTTATATTTTTGCTATAATTTTAAATTAATATTGAAATGTAGTTGGTTTCATTATGGCATTTACTTACATATATATCAGTATATTTCATTCCCATTTGTTTCCTCTCCCTACAACTGGTCTTTCTCCCTGTCGCCTCTGCTAACCCCCTTACTCTTCTGTTTTTGTCACATGTATGATATTGTTTTCTCTTTTCCCTTCCTCATTTTTCTCTAAGATATTTGAACCTCTTCATCATGGTCCTCTTTCTAATTTCTCCCTCTCTCCCTCACCTTCCCCCCTTTCTTCTTCTTCTTCTTCTTCTTCTTCTTCTTCTTCTTCTTCTTCTTCTTCTTCTTCTTCTTCTTTTTTTCTCTCTCTCTCTCTTTCTCATACACACACACACACACACACACATGCACACTCACACAAAGACCCACTCTCATAAAACTAAGCCTACATTCTGCATACAAGAGAAAACATGATGTTTTTCTTTTCAGGTCTGATTTGTTTCACTTTACATGATATCAAATGCCATACATTTATCTGCAAATGCTTCTAACAAACATAATTTCATTCTGTATATGCTTCATTATTTAACTTTTCCTCTTTTGATGAATATCTAAGTTGTTTCCATTTTGTAACTATTGCAAATACAGAAGCAATGAACTTGCAATAAACTGTGCAAATACCTCTGTGACATGTTGACTTAGAGCCTACATTAATATAGTCAGAAGGGTATGACGGAGTCATGTGTTAATCATTTTTTCAGCATTTTGAGAAATCTGTGCGTGGATTTCCACAGTCATTACACATGTTCATGTTCCCTCTTGCTGATGATGAAGGGTTCTCTTTACCACGCTAACCTGTGTTGTCATTTTTTTTCTCGCTGTTTTGTTTCCTTGGTGGCTGATTATATCACACACTCTTTCCATATTTATTAGGCATCTATAGTTCTTTTTTTGCAAAATGCATATTTAGAAAAACTAGATTTTTTTGAGTGTTTGATTTCCTTTTTACTTTGCATTCTACATATTTATATTCAGTCCTATTTGTAATTGGCAGAGATTTTTCCTCATTATATGTGCTACTTCTTCAATTCAATGATGGTTTCTGTGGCTATGTAGAAAATTTTACATTTCATTTTTTGTAATTTTTCAATTCTTGGTATTATTTCCTATGTCTTTTGCCAAAACTGTTAATTAATCTCGTATCTTCTCATGTATTACCAATGCTTCCATCAAGTTCTCCTTATGAAAATTTCTGGTATTGTGTTATCATCTCTAACCTACTTTGAGTACCTTTTGTATTGGTGTCTAATTCTATTCATTTACACACAGATTATCCAATCATCTAGCACTATATGTTGAAGAGGCTATCTTTTCTTTAATGTATCTTTGATATCCTTGTCAAACATTAGCTGGCTGTAGCTGTGAGAAAATATTTCTGGTTCTGCCACTATGTTTCCTTGGTCTATACATCTATTTTATGTCAGTTCTGCACATTTTTGTCATTATAGCTCTGCAATATAATTTTGAATTGGATATTATGATGCTACTAAAGATTGCTTTAGATATTTGGATTTCTTCATGTTTTCATATAAATTTTAGACTTTTTTCTAATTCAGATAAGGAATTAATTGGATCTGTAGATTGCTTGTGGCAATATAACTATTTGTACAATATTAATTCTGCCAATCCAGAAGCATGAACGATCTTGCCATCTTCTAATGTCTTCTTCATTTTTCTCTAATTTTTACAATGGTTAGGTATATTACTAGATATTCTATGTTTATAAATGTAGTATAACTGGAATAATTTTCCATTGGGGAAAATTAATTGTTAGTGTATAGAAAAGCTATTCATTGTTTATGGGTTTTTTTTTCATGTGTTTCAATTTTGCTGAGAGTATTGACCATAACAAAGAGTTTTCTGATACATACTAGGGTCTTCTAAGTATAGATTTATGTCAACTATCTTAAGCTTTATTATTTCTCTCCATTAAATACATTTCTGGGCTCATTTTCTTTTTGTTTCTTTTCCTCGTTTTTGAAATTTTAATTAAGATATAATTACATACGGAAACAGGTAAGCTGACCCTAGATCTTCGCCTCTCCTTCTATTGCCCCCAGTTTTATCCACAGTTCTGTAACAGACCACCTGCTGTGGATTCCCTTTCTGCTCTGACCCCATCACCAAGAGATGACAAGGATCTTTTCAACCCCGCCCCCAACTCACCACATTATCTCAGTCTTTGACACCAGCAAGCACTCCCTGGAAACAAACCAGCTGACTAGGCGAGACAGGTTCATAGGAAATTTGCCTATCAGGCAACACACAACTATGACACCCTCCTAAAATCTGGATACTACACAAACAAAAGAACAAAACATCCAACCAACAAAACAAAATCAGATATCAACACCTAGACTTATACTCATCCCAACTCAGATGCCTAGAGCAGTATAGATACACAATCAATATCAGTTAGGACTCCATATCTCCACTAAAGCCCATCAATCTACCACAGTAGGAACTGAGTATTCCAACATACCTGAGAACTAAAGAAAGACCTTAATACAGTCTGTATGCAGATTTATATCTTTCAATAGGAAATGAATAAATCCATTAAATGAATCCAGGCAATTGCAAACAACACTTAAGGAAATGAATAAAACTGTCCAAAACCTAAAAATGGAAATAGAATTAAAAAATAACCCCAAAACTGAGGAAATTCTGAAAATTAATAATTTAGGGTCTTAAATAGAAACTATTCAGGCAAGCTTCATGAATAGAATATAAGAGATGAAAGAGAGAATCTCAGGCATAGAAGATAAAATAGAAAAAAAATGGACATATAATAATTTGTCAAAGAAAATGTCTAATGAAAAACTAGTACAAACATTTCAGGAACTCTTGGATACTATGAAAAGACTATATTTTAAAATAATAGGAATATAGGAAGGAGAAGAAACAAAGGTCAAAGGCATGGAAAATATTTTTAATAAAATCATAGAAGAGAACTCTCCTAAGTTAAAGAAGGAGATGCCTATAAAGACATAAGTAGCATGCAGACCACCTAATAGATTGAATAAGAAAATAAGGTTTCTGTGCATATAAACATCAAAACAATAACAACAAATAAATGAACAGAACAAAGGAAGAATATTAAAAGCTGTGGGGAAAAGAACAACTGACATATAAAGGAAGCCCGGCTGGAACTGCATCTGTCTCCACAATGGAGACTCTAACAGCAAGAAAGGCCGGATATATGAGATAATGGAGAAATCAGATGCCAGACCAGGTTATTATACCCATACAACCTTTCCATTGCCATAGACTGAGAAAATAAGATATCCCATAAAAATTCTGAATTTAAGCAAATTCAGTTCTAAAGAAGGTATAAGAAGGAAAACTCCAATCCAACATTATGAAAACTTAGGCAATAAATTAATTTCACACCAACAAAACCAAAAGAAAGAAAACACACACACACACATACACACTATCAGCAGCAGCTGCAACAATGACAATAATGAAAGCCAAAAGCAAAAGGACAAGAATCAACATTAATTGCTCATTGATATCCCTCATTTTCAATGTTCCTAAGTCCCCAATAAAAGGACACTGACTAATAGAATGGAAGT
>JAQHUG010000015.1:12128214-12138811 GCA_028555095.1 Dicrostonyx torquatus | reverse complement strand
AAATACTGGGCCGTAAAGAAATATGGTACACAATTTACCAAAAATCACATAATCATGTAGAGTAGTAAGAGAAAAAAATGATCTAGCCTGAGTCCATGATCCTTAATCTGGGATGTATGGATCCTAGAAAACACAGGGATGATATTCAAGTAATTTGATCCTGTAAATAATAAAAACAGAAGTGGCTCTTTCTGGGGAAACTTGTAGAGAAAGATCTGTGCTCCCAACAAATTTTTAATTGTTTATGGCATATGAAAGGTTAATAACCAAAAGTAAACTCTCTAAGGCCCAAGCTATATGGGTAGTGTATCTAATTAATTTCAAGGAGATATGTAATTTATGGGGTCACAAATCAGAAATATTTGCAGGACCTCTGGTGAAAGTATTGACAGAAGAGACTGATTTTACTCTTAGTCCTTCAAGGCCAGCTTTGTGATTATAGTTAATAAGATGCATGCTTAGATATTTCTCCTTCACACATTAATAACAAGCTATAGGATCACGATGAACAGGAAAAAATACAGTCACTGGTAACCAAAGTCTGTACTTTAACATAAAATATATACATTACAATTTCATGACTTATCAACACTTTAGGTTAATATAATCAATAATTGGAATAAACACTTTTGAACTTCACACTATAGACTAAGCTGTACAGAACTGAAAATATATATATAAGGTATACCCCTCATTTCTGTATTCTGTATTTCTGAATTCTGTACAATTAAGTTATAGGGAAGTACATTAAAAGTTAAATGATAATACTTGCTTTATAAAGTAATATGTAACAAAACATAGCACAACTAATAAATTAGTTAGTTGTTACAAAATTTGGATGGCAGGAATAGATAGTTGTCTACTTAGTGCTAAGGTCACAGGCTATGAACCTTCCAATGAACATTAGTCAAATGAATATTGAATAAAAGAAGAAAAGCAATTGAAAAATCACTCTCAATTTTACAAAATGAAAGGGGAGTTTGGTGGGTTGAACACCAGAAACAATCCTATTTATATTTTAGTGAGAACAAAAAAGCTGCTTTGTAAAGAATAGACCAAAGGACAATCAGCACTTGTAAAGAAGAAGACTCCACAAGTAAAAGAAAAATTAGCAAAAGATTACAGTAGAGTACTTTGGAAATGGGGCTCAGAGAACAGAAAAATCAAGTGGGAACAAGAATGGAATTTTTTCTCTTCTTGACAGCACTCATAGTGCAATGAGATTTTATATGGGATATTGGCGTAGACAAGTTATCAACAGTCATTCCCAGGGGTAGACCCTACTGCATCATCATCATCGTTGTCATCGTTGTCAATATCATAATAATAATAATAATAATAATAATAATAATAATAATAATAATAATAATAGTAATAGTAATAATAAATTTAACTACCTGGCAAGATGTACCCATGGATGCAATCATGGCACAAGTGCTCCAAGGATACCCAATGACTTCCTAGGAGGATTTCCAATCTTTATACTGGGACTAGTGTTATAAACATGGTCAAAAGCCTTTATCAAGGGAGGTTACAGGTCTCCTAGGAAATCTACTATTGATGTGTTGATAAAAGGATATGTAGCTAAATTTTCTTACAAACATTTATATATATATATATATATATATATATATATATATATTAGCAATATGTACTCTTTATCATCCAAGTTCGTTTGTGTTTTTACCAAATATATGTCTAGGATTTAATAGGTTCCAAAATAATCATCTTCAGTACTTACTCTAACTTTGCCTCAATTAGAGTTATTATTGCTGTGATTAAACACCATAATTAAAAATGAAGCTTTGAGGAAAAGGTTTATTTCACTCACAGTTCCTTATAACTGTTCATTATCAAAAGCAGTGAGAACAGGAACTCAATCTGGGTAGATTACTGAAGAAAGCCGCTGATGCAGAGGCCATGGATAGATGCTGCTTATGGGCTCGCTCATCAAGGCTTGCTCAGCCTGCTTTTTTCTATAACTCAGGGACATCATCCCAGGGCTAGCACCCATCGATCACTAATTATGAAAATGCCCTAACACTGAATCTTATGGAGGCATTTTCTCTAACTTGAGGTTCCCTCCTTTCAGGTGACTTTAATTGTGTCATGCTGACATAAGACTTTACAGGACAATAAGGACTGAGCAAGAGAAGAAGACCCAAATGCCTGCCTTGGGCAGGGAGGAGAAAACTTGAACCTGTCTCAGGTGATCCTGTATCATTGTGGTGAGCAAATATATGGTATGATATGGTACAGAAAAACAGATAGTTCATATTCCGTGGAAAGAGACAAATCTGAAGAGGCTGTGAGTAGGGGCCTGAGATGGATGGCTTGCCTGGGTGCGTGGTAATGTCTGGGGTCAAGAAAGTGAGAGAACTGGCCCTGCCCCTCACCAGTTGTAGCGCTTGAGAGAGTGGCCACTGCTCCTACCCTGGATAACACAGCAGATATGGCTCTAGTGGTGTAGATATGATCATCCAGCCATGAGCACATGAGAGCAAGAGAAATGACCCTGCCCATTGCTGCTGGCTGCAAAATGTGAGCTCTCTGGGTAGTGGGGGAGAGCTCACTCTGGCAAAGTGGATAAGGGAGAACTGGTTGACTAACCAATCCAACTACTATTCATTCCCAGAACCCAGGACTATAGTTGGACCACCTCAACATCCACCCATCTATGGTCTGCTAGGGAATGTAAAGGGGTCAGTCCTGCGGATCCATGGCATATTACAGTCCTGCAGTAACTCCATGACACAGGACAACAGTAGGATGTTCAAGGGGAGTCCTAGTGAGGGCCCAGCAGAAGCCAGAGCCCTCAAATCAGACCAATGACTCACTAAAGTGAGCACTTATAAGTAAAGATATATGGACTAAAGGACTTTGCGGTGCACTGTGTCACACTGCAGACTGCATGCCTAGGTATTTTTTGCTGGAACAAAATGAAGATGCATGAGAAAGGGGGATGATTGGGATAAGGTTGCCTGAAAAAAATCTACAAAGAATCCAAAAGTAAGAAAGCTATTCAGGACAATTGACTCTTTGTCAGTTTGTCAAAATACTATTACTGTTAAGTTATAATCGTTCACTTCTTGTTCATCCCAAGATCACACTTTAACATCAAAATTACAAGAAAAATACTTTACAAATGTTAAAAGTCCCACAGTCTATAATTCAAGCACTTTAAAATTCAGTGTTTAAAAACCCAAAGTCTCCTTTTTTTTTTTTTTTATTGAGCTATACATTTTTTCTCTGCTTCGTTAAAGTCTCTTTTCAATTTGTTTTTTGTTTGTTCGGTTTTTTGTTTTGTTTTGTCTTTCAAGACAGGGTTTCTCTGTAGCTTTGGAGCCTGTTCTGGAACTTGCTCTTGTAGACCAGGTTGACCTCGAACTCATGGAGATCCTCCTGCATCTGCCTCCTGAGTGCTGGAATTAAAGGTGCACCATCAACAACCTAAAGTCTCTTTTGAAACCTAAAATCTCTTTAAAAATTCAGTCTCTCAACTGTGGGCTCTTGTAGAATAATAATAAAAAATTTAAACACTTTTTTACTTTAAGAAGGAAGAACCAGGAAATCATCAAAATAAAATCAAAGCAAAGCCAAACTCCAGAAGTGTAAATAACTCAACATCAGTATCTAGGTTTCACTTGAAGTTCTTCTGGGTTCTTCCAAGGGACTTAGGTCAGTTCTCTGGCTCCAACTTCTGCAGGGTGCATGGCTTCTCCTCTAAGCTTGGACACGCTCCACACCACTGGTGTTATTGTTCTTGATGGTCATCTCATGGTACCAGCATCTCCAAAATGCTGGGGTCCTCAAATGCAATGGGGCTGCACTTTCACCAGTAGTCTTTATAGGCTTTCTTCTTGGTGCCAAGCTTCATCTTCTCTGCATGACCATTCCAGTCCTGGACCTTCAACCAAAGATTTCTAGTGTTCTCTCACATTGCCAAGCCTCAACGCCTCTTCCGTAACTCCTTCATGTCTTCAAATTGGTACTATCTGGTGACTCTATCAAGTCCAGCTTCCAGTGTGATGTACAACTTAGCTAAATCTAGGACACAGCTTCTGTGTGACTCTAAAGAAACACTTTCCCAGAATATTTCACATCAAGAATGCTTGCTTCCCCTTAATCACCATTAATTTCTCAGCTCCAGCTAGCCAGCATCAGTTGTCGCAGTAGGCCAAAGGTTGCATTTCAGTGGTGCTGTCCTGTTATTGATCACAGATTATTCCTTAGCTCCAGATGACCAGACACATGAAATTTGTCCCACGAAAGGCTCTGCTCTGGACCCTCTTCCAAGCTTCTACAGAACATCTTACTAAGCTCCCAACACCTAACGACTTTTCTCAGTCAAAGTTCCAAAGTCCTTCCACAATTCTCCAAAAAACATCATGGTCTTGTCTGTCACAGCAATACCCAACTATTTTAGTATCAGCTTGTCTTAGTCAAGGTTACCATTGTTGTGATGAAACACCAAGATCAAAAGCAAGATGAGGAGCAGAGGGTTTATTTTACTAACAGTTCCATATAACAGTTTTTTTTTTTTTTTTATCATAAGCAGTGAGGGCAGGAACTCAAGCAGTGCAGAAACCTGGAGGCAAGGACTGATACAAAGGCTATGGAGGAGTGCTGTTTACTAGCTGGCTCAGCCTGCTTTTTTATATAAGCAAGGACCACCAGCCCACGCATGGCACCACCCTCTATGGGTTAGGCCTTCCTCCCATCAATTGCTAATTATGAAAATGCCCTTCCATTGGATCTTACTGAGGCATTGTCTCAAAATTGAGGTTCCCTCATTTCAGATGACTCTAGCTTTTGTAAAGTTTACATAAAGCCAGCCAGGACACATATCCTTTCTCCTACAAAAATATAAAAACATGTCTTCTGTTTGTTCACAGAAAAACTGTGTAGTAGTTCTAAAGTTTTGTCAGAAAAATCTTATGTGGCAAGGAACAGTGATCAAAGTAAGGAGTCAGAACTGTCAATGGGCTGAGAAGAAGCAGACATTGAGTGACTTACCTTAAAAAAGACATCTGTGTCAACCTGTCCAAGGTCCAGAGAAAACTGTAGAAAAGGGCAGCGTGTGTGAGCCATAGGATTTGGAGTGACACACCGTCCTTATACAACACAGCCAGTGTAATAATGGGCATATAGCAGCTGTGATCACTTGCACAAATAACAAAAAAAAAACAAGAAATGACCATGAGATATTTGAGTGATGATATACAGTAACCTGTTAAATATGAGAACTTAGAATTTTAAAGAAAGATTTCAGCAAACATGATGACTGGCCATCAGCTAATAGGTCATAAAATGATGTTGGGGGGAGGCTACTTTGAGACAAGAAGGTCAGCAGGGATGTGGGGGACATAGTGGGGTGAATATGAATGAATGTGACTACAGTGCATAATGCAAATATGAAACTGTCAAGGATAAAACTAACAAAACACTTCACAAAAGTAAAAATCAAAGCAACCACTAGTTCATCAATAGGAGAGAAAAATTGTAGAAAGGGAATTAGTTGAAAAAGGTGACCAATGGGATGGAGATAAAAGGTGTGATGAATATGAACAAAATAAATTATTTTAATAATATTTTAATAAAAATATTTACATATTGCATATGTAAAAAGTGATAAGAAATACATATCATGCATAATTAACATATGCTAATAAAACTTGTTTAAAAGATGGCAGAGCATGAGCTGTGTTTGTAAGCTGTATCGTGAATGTGGATGGATGTTAATGATACAGTTGGCAAGATATTCTTATTAATTCTAACATGAAATAAAAAAGGAAGGTTTATCATGGATTACACCATAGTTTTTCACTGAACAAACATAAACAAAGTTGTTATATTTTGGAATGGGGGAGAATGTGATAAGAAGTGTTTGAGACAATTCTTTTAGAGCATGTTAAATCTGAAGTGTATATTATGTAAGCACACAAAAGAATATGGATGATAAAGAATGTGTGTTGCTTTTTTTGAAGTGGGAGGCATGTTCTATGGAGAATATGTAATTTGAGGGCTTAAAAGCTTTAAAGTAGTATATAATTGGTGACTAGAGAAAATTAACAAAAGAGAAAAATGGGGAAGGGAATAAGAGAACTTACTGCTAATATTAAATACAAGTAGAGACTGAAATGCAAGGTTATCAGGTTAGACTAGAGAACCGAGAAGAGGCTAGGCCAGAACACATATAGTATATGAACAGTATACAAACTTATCATTTGGTCAAAGGAGAAGTAATGTAAAATTATAAAGGGTAGAGTAACATGATCAAGTGTTAAGTTCGAAAATGGCCACAAAGATAGAGGCTGAATTCAAGCAAGCAGTCTTAACAGAGAGGAGTTCGAAGAAAGTTGTAGCCAGAGTCTATAAGAGAGAAAAGGAAGATATGCAGCAAGTCACCAGCAACAAGGACAGGCAGATCTAAGAGCAGCTCATGGGAGCATTGTCAGAACTTAGTAAGCACTGAAATAGACAGGAATGATAAAAGATAAACAATAAGATAATATCTCTCTGGGGTAACAAATTATAGAATAGAATCATTAAAGGGAATTAGGATTAAGAAGAAGATAGAGATGGGAACTGTAGGAGAGAGAAGAAACTTTCAATAAACATAGTGAGAAATGACCATGAGATCTGTTAAATATGTGGACTTAGAATTTCAAAGAAAGGTCACAGCAAATATGATGACTGGTCATCAGCTAATAGGTCATAATGAGGTTGAGACTGGAAGAAGACAGAACAAGGAAAAGGGGCATCTGAAGATGCCAAAGCAGAAGCAGCCATAAATGAGTGTAAAAGCAGAAAGATAGGTTTGGATGTGTTGATACTGAGAGGGGTGCAAGTCAAGTGCTTCATAAAAACTAGGGGGATACCATCTATTTAACTTTAAGACCTTGGCTATCTCATGGAGAGTGAGTGTTCTGCATAAAAGGCACAGTGTAAGGTTCAAAAAAAAAAAAGAAAAGAGTGGTAGAGAATGTGCATTGATTTTCAGTCCTTAAAGTGACAAAGACAATGTGTCTTAGAAAGAAAACGTGGCAGAGGACTTGCCTGGTATATGTGATGTCCCAGATTCTATCTTCAGCAGTACAAAACAAATGAAAAAGTACAGACAAAATGAGACTATAAAGGGGAAAAGAAGATGAAGTGAAAGGGTGTGTTTAATGTAGTAACTCCTTTGTTTCAATATCTACATGTTGTTCAAATTATAAGGTTAAACTCACACCTAGCGTAGCCAGGTTCTGCAAAGCAATATTCCCAATGCAGAGTCAGAGATAAATAGATGAATCAGGTGAAATAAATAGATTAATAGGTGACAAAACTTTCCAAACTCTAGAAGAGGCCCTTAAATTTAACTACAACCCCAACCATTCTCAAATTTCCATTGTGCTTCCTTCTGTGTTCTTTTGTGCTGAGGACTGTTTTCTATTACTACTACTACTATCATTTTTATTCCCAATAATTATTTTATTGTGGGGGGTGCATGAATGATATGGGTATGGAAATGAGATGACCATTGTGGAGTAGTTTTTCTCCTCCCATTTTAACATGAATTCCAGGGGTCAGACTAAAATGTCCAGGCTTGTGCAGCGAGCACCTTTATCTGCCAAGCCACCTAGCCTTCTCTGGAGTATGGTTTCTTAAGCTAGCTACCAGGCACTTTTGCTTAAGGGCTAAATCTAAAATGTGCCATGACTTAATACATATTTCTGCTTGCCCATATAATTACACTAGGTATGCAGGGGAGAGAACCAGTGCTACATATCTGAGGGTCAATGCATTGAGCTCTGGTATTGCCCAATCCTGGGAATATATGTGTCTTAGTTTGATTTCTATTGCTGTGATGAAAACCATGACCAAAACTAACCTGGGGAGGAAAGTGTTTATTTGGTTTATATATCCTAGGTAAAAGTCCATTGAGGGAAGCCAGAGCAGAAACTCAAGGGAGGAACCTCAAGGAGAAACCTTAAAGCTGAAACCATAAAGGAATGCTGCTTTGGGCTTATTTCTCATGACTTGCTTAGTGTTTGTGGGATATTTTTTACTGTATTGCTTTGTTTTCGGTTTATACTACCCTGAACTGCCCACGTTGGGCTGGGACATCCCACATCAATCCTTTAAATCAAGAAAATGCCCTACAGACACACCTACAGGCAATCTTACAGAAACAAATTCTCAACTGAGGTTCCCTCTTTCCAGGTATGTCTAGCTGTGCCAAGACTGCATTTCAAACAATAGTGTGATATGCTATTTCTATTTGTTCAATAATAAACCATTTACTGTGAGACTCAAACGAATCACTTCATAATCACTCATACCTTCCTACCTAAGCCCAGGCTTCCATTACCTGTATTGTGTAAGACTTTGATATCCTAACTTGTACATAGACAACAAAGAACAATCGGTTCTCTTAGCAGATTTGATCATAAGAAAACAAGTTGCTGGAACTTCAAGGAAGTCACTGTACTTTCTACACTGTCTTCCAGTGGCATTTATGACATTTTACTTCTGATTGGCTGTATTTATCAATTTACTTCTCAAGTATAAATTAATAGGTGTGCATTTTTATCAGTGCATTAACTGCTGCCCTAAAGCTCTTATGCGAGGTGAATCTCTTCTTTCAGAAACTGTGTTAAAACATCAGCAGTTCTATAGAAGAAATAAAGCCTCAGTATCACAATGGATTATTTAAAGACAACTATAATAATGTTTTAACCTCAAACTTTCAACACATTTAAAAGAGGCTTTTATCGTAGAAATAATAAAAGCAGTGATGCATTTATTCTGTAAATTAGGCCAAGTGTGGGTGGCATTGTTTTGGCACAGAAAGCCATGCAGCTTCCCTATCAATTGGCATGAGAAATGAAGAAAAGGTATAAAAATGGAAGCGAGGCACAGGGCTGATTGCTCTCCTGTGCTGTTCCTCGGAACTTGCAAGTTGTTCTCACAACAGTTAGTTTTGAACGCTTATGCTTAGCGGTAGCTGCCAAAGGTTGCAAGTTCTATACTATTCTGCTCCCTAATTAGTTGTGAAGCCTATGACTGTTTAAGTCCATGCCAGCACGTACAGACTCATCTGAGTTGAACTGAACAGGTAAGTTGAAGAGATGGCTATTACTGGCTCACGTATGTATTTAATTTATTTTGATCAAATCATGATCCTAATTTTAAAAAAGAATCCTTACACCACAGAACCCACTTCTTTTCAAATCACCAGGCACTGGCTTCATTTCTTTGAAGCCAGGGATTTTTATGTATGAGCAGTCTTGTTGATGTTTAGAAACTGAGTGTAGACTCTCTGTCATGCCCCTGGAAGGTCAATATACTGTGGATAAAATTTGCAAGGTCAGTGGTGAAAACAGTCGGCCATTGTAGCTTGTTATTAATGGGATTTGCCATGTGAGCAGCTTTGCTTATTGTTTGAAGGCATTTTTGCATGTGTTTACCAAAAATCTAGAAAAGGAGAATCATGTGTGCTCTGGAGCAGTGATTATCACTGTGCTCTGAATCTGTCATTGTGCTGGAGAGTTGATGAAGTAATAAGATCCCACACGTTTCCACTTGCAATATGAAAAATGTCGAGACTGCTCACTTTTCCTTAATTGTCTATGTGCATTCTCTGTAGAATATGGCTGTTTGACATTGCCCTGACTCTAATCAGATGTTTTATTGTGAGTACAGAGACGCAGGACTTATTCAAGATTGTAGCAGAATGACGCAGGAAATGATCTATACTGGCTACAGCTACCACTGCTGAAGGGATCAATGACACTCCTTTGGCAAGTTTTCTCACTGACCCTCCTTGAATGCAGGAACTTAGGGCCATATGATTTTATGGCAACAATTTTCAACTTTGGAAAGTATCAGTGCAGTTTCTATCTTCCTCTTGAGCAGGGATCCTTCATACAAGGGCTTAGGCGAAGATAAAACATTAAATTGCTTCAGTTTGGCTCTGTATTAAACAGAGAATAATCAAGGACTTCTAGGAATCTTATTATTTCAGTAGAAAGCATCAGCTATGAATTTCAAGACTCTATTTACCTACAAGAATTATGTAGAGTTTAAACGTTCCTGATTATCATCAGCTGCTATATACCAAGTATCAATGAATACATTTTTTTTAAAATGAGTGTTGATCATATCATGATTATAGAATGCAAGATACGTCCCACTGCTAAGAGCAGAGAGAGACTTTATTATACATAAAATAATATTTACAGTCAAATATACACTGTTTATTTAAGAAGAGATATCCTACTTACTATCTGAAAGATTCGTTTTGAAGGAAAATATTATTTTCCTCATTGCATCTTCTTATTCCCAGAAATTTCAAATGTTGTCTGCCTCAACCTTTAGACTTAGTTGCTTCTCTACACCTGCCACCACCAATTCACTTCCTCACAAATTGATGGTCCCTCCCTGCCCTGACTCTAATTTTATTTATTAATTTTTTGTCCTTCTTACAAAGGCATTCAAATTCTACTGTTCAGGGAGGCTGCCAAAACTGAACTTTTCCACTTCTCTTTTCCACTTTTTCTCTTTTCCAATGCCTAAATTCCATGACCCCCTGCCCTGCCATGTCATTGGT
>JAQHUG010000015.1:12045643-12077942 GCA_028555095.1 Dicrostonyx torquatus | reverse complement strand
TTTGCCATGATTCTAATTTTGTTTGTGGTATATCATTCTAAATTTTTATACTACCCTGTAACCTGTTCCTTTATTCATCTTCTTATTGACTTATGTTATATGAATCTGTTGTTTACACTTCTTAAAGCACAGGTATGAACCTATTACTCTTCTTAATTAGCTATTGAATACATACATAATTTATATCCTTTTCCAGGGTTTAGAGTTAGTTTTTCCTGTCTCTGGAACCTTTTGGTAGTTTGAAGGAGAATGCCCCCCATAGGATCATATAGTTCTATGTTTGAGGCCATCATGGTCTATGGAGTGAGTTCCAAGACAGGTTCTAAAGCTACAGAGAAACCCATTCTTAAAACAAAACAAAAAAGTAAAATGAAATGAATTTTAAAAAAGAACATGATATTATATTGGAACACACATAAGAACGCACACACACATATTCGTTTTTGTGTCTCTGTGTGTGTAGAAGTTGATTTCAAGGTCGGGGGAAAAGGTAGAAACAGAGGTACATTCAGAAAAGTTTCAAAATCAGATGTAAAAGTATAACATGAAGAAGGAATATTCAGTTGGTAATGCAAACTCTATACAGGAATAGCATCAAAACACACTATCACAGTTGACAAATTTATAGCACAATGGTTTGGGCACTTATGCTTTTCAAGAAGAAGTCACATATTCTTATGAATTTTAATATAAGGCTTGATTATAAGAACATTCATTTTCCTAGGGCGGCATAAACAAACATTTACCCTCTCCTCCTAAGGTCTTAAAGAAAAAAAAGAAGAAAGAAAAACAAAAGCATCCCCACATTTTTACCAAATTATAATGTGGGGAATCAATAATGTGGGCTTACTGATAGAACATGGGTGAGCCATTACTTTGGGGAGTAAAGATGAACTGAAGACAGCTGCATCACAAATAAGTCTTACCCCTGCATAGGTGACAACTTACCCTTACCTGGACCACTTTTATTCCACTCTCACTCTCTGTATACTGTAGTTCCTTAGGAAACCCTGTGTAAAGTGGGATTCCCCTCTGTATGCTGTTATTACCACTGCTTAATAAACTGTCTTAGTCCTGTACAAGGCAGAACTTAGTTAGGCAGAGAAAACTAAACTCAATGCTGGGAGAAAGAAGGCAGAGTCAGAGAGAAGCTATGGAGCTGCCACCAGAGACAGACACACCAAAACTTTGCCAGTAAGCCACAGCGATGTGGTAATACACAAGTTAATGGAGATAGGTTAGTTTAGCATATAAGAGCCAGAAATACGCTTAAGCTATTGGCCAAACAGAATTGCAAATAGTATAGTTTCTCTGTGGTTATTTTGGGAGTTTGGGCAGGTGGGAACACACAAGCAGACTCTTACAACACCTGTGCAATTGTATCCTAACTACATACAAAGGGCTGGGAGGTACCAGAAGTAGAGGTGTGACTCTCAGGTGAATACCCAATACCCCTCACCTTGCCTTTCTCTGAGGGAATGCTAACAACCAACATTTCTGAGCATTTGTTGGTCTCTTTAAAGCAGGAACAGGTGACCTAATAAACTTTGCAGCTGTTATGCCCTGTGGGTAATATTCTACAACATTTCTGCTAGGCATGTTGAGCATGGCTATATATGTGATTCTGTGGTGTTCTGTAAAACAGCTATTGGATAGATGAGAAATTAGAGTCTCTTTTGAGATGAGTACTTCCCTACCCCATAGCTTAGGGTTACAACTCTGAGATCCAGTTGTGGTTAAACCATTGCTTGACTTTGCTTCCAAGAGCACACTGCACCCCCAGTGAGTCCTGTGTGTCTCTACTTCAAGTTTCTTTATAAATAAGGTCATTCATTTTTAACACTAACAGTAAATTATAATCTCATACCAAAAAGATTCTCACATTTTTCTTGAATTTAAGTCCACCTGAATTCTACTTTTAATCATATATATTAAAACTATATAAGCAATAAACCACAGTTCATTAAACAAAACTCACTCTGCAACTCAGATCTACTAGATGAACGTTGATCTCTTTATTTTGTGGTGGCCAATATGTTATAGGTAATCAACTCTTTTGTTGTACCCCAACACAGTGACTTAGGCTCTAAGCAAAAGTATGAGAGTGAGGAATACACTCTTTAGTACTCTGCAAATGTAGAAAAAGAAATCTGTCCTCCTGTTATACAAAAACTATGTTCAAAAGTGGAAGTTACAATAAAACAATTGATTTTTAAACAAACATAATGGTTTCAAACCATCTTTGCCTATATTTTCCATTGTCTTTCCAAAAACTAAAAGAAAAAAATTAAAACAAGGAACTTGACCTCATTTCCTAAAAGTAGGGGAACCCGGTGATTAGGATGGGAAGAGGCCTATCACTCTATCATGATAACACTGATCAACAGTGTAAGAAAAATCTAAGAAAAGCCTTGCTGAATGGACTACACGGAGTGAGCAGGAAGCTGAGAAGGCTTAAGCTTTAGAATTAAACCCTACTTATGAGAAAAACAGGACCACACTCCTTTTACATACAACTGTGGCAAAGCTATCTATGCCCTCTTGTTTTCAAAACGAGGAGGGTTTTTTTTTTTTTTTTTTTAAATGAGACCATTGGTTTTGATAGGAATCAAACAATTGAGACAATTGCCTAGAGTGGGCTTTGAAAGGCATCTTGGGAAAGAGTGTCCAGAAATCCTTGTGGATAAAAAGCTACTCTATTTCCAAATGCCAGGTGTAAAAGTGATTGGCAACCTCTCTTTCAGATTCTTAGCCTTGCCCTCGTTATTAGGACAGGCTTTGGAAAGAATTGAGAGACGTGTCTGGGCTATTGGGTTGGTGAAAACCTTGTCAGATGTGTTCATTAGGATCCTTTAAAGATTTTTTCCACGTTAGACTTAATCTGTATGCCCAAGTGTTCCGACTCCCTTTGTGGCCCCTAGCCAGGAACGCAGAATGTCTGGAGGAACTAGGTGTTTGGGTTCTGACGCCGGTTCCTGAGCTTGATTGCTCTGTGAAGTGACTGCAGTTTTTACTGGTGTGAATTTCCTCATCAAAGAGGAATTCTGATGCTTTACATAGTAATTTGTATAATTAATCTTCTGAGCTTTTTGAAATTGCGTTTTCCTTGTTGCTGCTGTTAATAAATGCCAGAGGACCATCAATCCACATTTAGTCCCAGAGAAAATAGCAACGCACATGAAAGTAGCAATGCAGAGCTAGGTCCACCCATGCTTTCTAAAGGAATGGGGGCGAAGACACTGCCCCCTTTTGGTTATTGACAAGAGTGGGGTGGGAGGCGGTGTGCCCAGGTGGACTCTAAAGTTTGTTTTCTAAAATGCAAATTGACCGGGGTTTTAAAACCTTCTAAGTTAATGCAGAGATTAACATTTAAGAACCATTTCTCTCACACAGCTGCCTTTCACCTTACAGAAAAAAAAAAAAAAGAAAGAAAGAAAGAAAAAGAAAAAAACTGTTCCTTTGGTTTGAGGATGGATCTACCCGGATCCAGTCAGTAGAAGTGGCTGCAATAAAACAGTAGTGGACTTATTGGCTGTGGAAGGGAACAAGTGGTATCAGGTTGATGTAAACAGTCACTTCACCGTTGCTGTGGTATACTCTCCTGCCTCGGAAACACTTGAGAGCACCTCGCATTATGTGGCTTTGAAACCATGTTTCCCAGGATAATGAATTATGTAGCATTTGTACTCCAGCCTCTTCTGAGCACTCAGCTCGAAATGTTTGCATCAGTGCCAGTGAGTGTAAGGTGATCTCATTCAGGCAGGGGAGATGGAATGCACATTAGTAGACACCGTATAATTCCCCAATAGCTAAATGTCAATCTGTGATTAAAACGCAAACCCAGTGCCATTCCTTGCTAAGAATGAAGAAGCTGCAATTTCATCACACAGCCCAAAAACAAAGTTCCAAATGCTATCTCAGTCGAGTCGACATCTTGCTGCTGTAAACTAGAAAGTAATGCACTTCCTTAGTTGTGTGAATCCTGCTGTCACTGGCCTGTTGGGTTAAGAAGACCTTGCATTCTGTGTGGTGGACAGTTCTAAAGGGCCAAGAGTTCATAACGGTTGTCTCTGCGATGTCATGGGCTGAGCCCTCTCCAGTTCAACACTCTCTACTTCGTAGCCGCTCTTTGAAGACACACTAATTTTCTGTCTTCTTTATTTCTTAAACAATTTGGGTGAGGTTGAAAATAGCTTATTGTCCCCCCCCACCTAGTTTGAGGATTGTGATGATGTTAGATTAGCTGCTAGCATTCAACACAGAGGACTGGCTCTACCTGTGCATATCTGTGTACATCTGTTATCGAATGCAGAGCATTATAGTTGTTCCTCTTTCACATGTGCAAATTGCTCGGGTGCACTTGTTACTCATGAAAAGAACCTGGGGTGGGATCACAGCACCCATATAATAGCTTCAACTCTACTTTCAGGGGATCCAAAGACTCTTCTGATCTCCATGGGCACCAGGTACATACATGCTATACATACATACATGCACATGCACACACACATAAACACTAATGAAAGTTTTTTAGAGGAACAGATCTCTTTAAGTCAATCATTTAAGTTGGCTTATGAATATGGTAGCATCAATTTTTGTCCAATAAAAACTAGTAAAGGCTTCATGCCTATAACAAACATCTTTTTTATGACATAAATACACATAAAGAAGAAATATTTCATTTTTGAACCATAGGTTCCTGTAGTATGTGTGTGTAGTTACCAACTAAACTTTTGTGGGTGCATAAACAAAATTGAATAGGTACATGTAGGGTTACTTTGATATGATAGTAGTGAAAGTGCCTTACTAGTTGTCAACTTGAAGTGAACGTGGTTTGAGAGCACTTTGCACAAAATGATGTCTTTGAATGTGTACATTTTTGTTGGGTGATGTCAGAACAAAAGTAGAATGCCTATTTATCTACCCTTCTGTGCCTTAAAATACAGACTTGTAAGACTGTAACTGGCAGCAGTGAATTTTATAAGCATTTCAAACATCTGGTTTTTTTTTTAAATCTTTTATTTAAGCAGCTAACTAAAAAGGTTGCAAAAACCAAAGTTCCACCCCCTAGAAATATCAAAAGGATATATTCATGATAAATGTATTCGAATAGGAGTAAATCATCATGAGGAAGTAGCATGCCAAGGTGAGCTCATTTTGGGGCTGACTACGTCTCCCTGTTCTCTATTTAATCCCATGCATCTGTTCATTTGCCCCCCCCACTATGATATGGCTCCTTTAGGTTGCTTGGCAACCATTATAATGCTGCTGCACATGCGTGCTACATAATAAATCCTATCTTGCTTTATTTTTCTCCTTCTTTAAAAGAAGGAATTACAAAACAAGATGTTTCCTCCTCCCTTTTCTAATGGACAAAATCCATCTGTGGGAATTTCAAAAGCATATAAAAAGCCTGCAAGTATGCCCATAAGTAATTAAAATTCTTGACAAAGTGTAACTGGTCATTGCCTAATGTATTTTCTTTCAGTTATTATTTGCAATGGCCTCTTCTTTTAAATATGTGTACTTTAATGTACATATGTTGATATGTGTTTGTGTTGGACTATAAAGAGAAAGGGAGATAAAGTGCCAGCTGCTATGTCTCTAACAAAGAAAATAAAGGGAATTCCTTGAAATAATCTTGTTTTTTTTATTTTCTTTAACAGTGGGTGCAGTAGTTTCGAGACAGGACCTGGACTAAATCCATCTACTTTTTTTCTGTAAGGAATCAGACAAAGCTTATGGCCTTCCCTTCCCCTCCTCGGCAAATCCTAGGGTCCTGCTGCTTTCATTTGTTTTTGATCTGCCTCATTAAAAGACTATTGATGGCTTTAACCATTGTCCTTGTTTGGGTGCTGATTTACAAGCACTAATATCTGACTGTGCTAGATTAATGGGAGTCCGGGCAGTTTACGATTATCCTGAGGTCCCTGACCACACATGTAGGGGTTTGGGCAGGGGTCATGCACTCCTATGAAAAACTCCAAAGCAGGCTTAAACCTGGGAACGTTTTAATAGGATTGAATCTGTAATAGGATTTGGCAGCTTGGCTGAAACTGGATGGTGTGGTTTGTTTGGGGTTTCTTTCTTTTCTCTCTTTATATGTGTATCTATTATCAGATAGTCATTATTATCATGGAATAAAAAGGTAATATTTTGTGTTGAAGTCCAAATATTGTTAACATTGTTTAAAGGATTCTTTGAGGGGAAAAAACACTATTCAGTATAGACTATGTTTTCAAATGCTAGGGCAGAAAATGCTATTTCTATTATGTAGTAAATTAGGAAGTAAAACATAAAAGATGGGAGAATAAAATTTCTGTTGTGAATGCTGGTTTTTTTTTTAGCTAAAAAAATACTTTAAGAAATCTAAAAAGCACTCATGATGTAGGGCTATTTAAATTTCTTCCAGGCAGGCAAAACGTTGCCCTCCCTGGCACCTCCTTCTATTGAATAGCATAGGACTCTGATACTGAAGTCTCCTTTAGTCAAACAACAGTGTTCTTGGACTCACAATAGCAGTCAGGTGCATTCAATTTCTGAGTAATACTGTGAACAAATAATATTCAGAGTAGCACACCACATTTTTGGTAATATCCCAGATGGAATCCTATCACTATTCTAATTCTATTGGAAATCTGGCACATAGGACAACAAGTTTTGCCAATACCCTCCTCTGTCTTATTCCACTTGATTATAATATCTAAATTCAGGGGCAGCACTGGTAAAATTAGTTAAGGGTCTATGCTTGAGTCATGTGGACATTAGAAGGGCACTATTATGTAAATATGCCTTCATTAATTTTTATAGACAAGAAATAGAAAGGCAAGTGACACAGTGCTGGCCTAGAGGGTCACACAGGTGCCCTTTTATAGGACCTAACCTGTAAATCTCAAAGCACAAAGGGAATTATGGTGGCCGTGAGACCTCATAAAAAGGTAATGAGAAAATAAATTACAGATTTTGTTTTGGGTGAATTTAAAGTCTATCTAGTTATAGCTCAACTTGTAGGAAACCTCAACATTTGAAATCCAGAGTATAAGTATAACAACAAGGAGATCCTTTTCCACACCCTACTATGTAATGCAGCAGTTCACTGCACTGTGTTATTCGCTGTCACTCTGTCTCAGAAAGTTGAGACACTTTTCAGACAGAACTCTATAGATGAAATGGGCATATTATCTCAAAATGTATTGCTGTACAGAGACATTTTATTCTTTTCTTTCCAAGCATAATTTTATAAATTCATCTTTTGTAGTATTATGCCAAAGATCTCTTAGCTCACAGATTTGAGGATTTTCTGATATTCTTTCTAAGTATATAATACCCTCCCACTTCCATGCATACTATAAAATATTAAGCATATTGCACCTGTAGCTATCTTGATATTACATAGATGAGAGCATAGCACCACTTCCATGAATAAAGCAAATCATCGAGCTGATTTTAAGTCCACACAGAATGGACATCTTAGAATCACAAGAGCGTTGGCAGTAAGCATCTCAGACATGATGCTCTGGCCACTGGTCAGGGCTGAAGGGACTTGGAGTTCCCTAAAGACAAAGCCACAAGAGAGTTGACAGCTGCTATAAAGAGTCCGAAAGCACATAAATTAGAACTTAACAATGCTTCATTCCCAGCACCCTCCAAAACATTGCCCAGACATAGTTCTAGAGAAGTTATGCTCACTCAGTGTTGCTGTCTAGTAACTAATTCTGACTTCCCATTGCTCAAGTTTTAGGAAAGAAAAAACATCTAGTATTTAACTCAATAACCTGAAATTTTCTCTTGTAGATCAAAACTAGATTTTAGTAATACTAGCATATATATGGGAAACAAGCCCAAGAGGAGTGACCGTGTTGCCTCCTCTTTCTTGTAGACAGACTGAGATAATAAGATAAAGTGATTTGGCAGGGAAGAGTTCAATGAATTAGAGAATTTTACCTGAGTTCAACTCAGAACTGATTTAAACTCCACTCTGAAATGCCCAGAAATGATTCACAAAAGTGATTACCTAGATGCTAATGTGTGAATGAGCTATTCATGCTCTAAGATTTGTAAGAGCTTTAAAGAATAACTCAGAAAAATATTCTAAAGCCTACAAACTCATTTATTAATATTATTTCTTAAAACATACTTACAACTTTATATACATAACCAAAACAAATCTCTTTAATAAAGTATGTTTCTTTGATTGTCAGAACAACAATTAAAGCTAAATGAAATTCTTGAAGATTTTTTCAAGTCTTTTGTAATTTGAAAGGCAGATGTGATCCAGAGATGGCACATGCTGTACACACATACAAAGAAAGAGTAGGGAAGAAAATATTTCATTTGTTCAGTTATAACATTGGCAAAGCTAAATTCACAACATTGTTGGTAATCATCTTATTTAGAAAACCCCAGAGATGTGAAACTAAATCTCCATGAAGCAACTTAATTTTCTGCATTTTTTTCTATAGCATCTCTTTGTGATAGCTAGCTAACATACCAACCACTACAAATTTTGATTGTTCATTTTTTTCCAAAGGAAGCCCAACATAACTGCTTACAGAGATTATGTTTTGTTTGGCTTACTTTGTTTGATAAAGATATGTCATTATATTCATTATATTTTACTTTATAATTTTTGAACACAAATTGGACTCAGAACTGTGATCAAAATTATTTCTGTTTATATTTAATTACAGTGTTCATGATGGCAGGAGACAAACGTAAACATTCATTAGCATGTATGGAAACTGCTGAAGGATCCCCGTGTATGCTGCATGGATCACAGTACAGAATGAGACCCACCAAAAATGGAAGATATCTCTGCGTGTTGATCCCAGTTTAAAATGTTATTTTACTGACAAGTGATATAGAAATTGGGATATAGAAATTGGGTCCTCTCATAAAACAATCAATCAAATTGATTATTTTATGTAAAATGTTCATTTTTTGTTTTATTCTTTGCCAATTTTTGAAGCAATAGTGTAAAATGGTCAATAGGGAGTGGAGTTTGGATAATGGCAGATCAAACTACTCAGGAGTCTCCCACAAACTGAGCTCTGTTCACATGTTCTGGCAAGAACGTTATGATTTTTTTGTCAAATATATTAGTGAAATGCTTGAATGAAATGGTTCCTTGAGAACACGTTTCAATAACTTCCAACACCCCTTTCAGAAAGGTCTTTTTTCTGAGTGCACTGGGTACAGCTACAGTACAGTGTGGGAAATCCTACAACCCAGAAAACATTTCATAGTGTCTGTTTGGACTTGTCAAAGTCCTTGAAACAAAGGTTGGATAGACATATCACCATTTTAAGAAGGGAGAACCAGATGAGGAGCTATGTACATAGGTATCAGTTCTCTGTGATATTTTTCAGTGCTTACTTGGACCATTGCTTAGAACAACCTAAGTTGTTGTGGGACAAGGCTCAACTAACTTGCTGGTTTCCTCATTGCTCTGCTTCACAGAACTCTAAAGCAATGTGAAAAGCTGGAGGCAAATCTTGCCAAATAGATGTCACCCAAATGCAGACACTGGATGAAGGTCATGGTCCAAATATTGGTTCTCCTGTACCCTTTAGGATGATGACTCACACCTCAGAAAATGGTTACATTTTTTCTGCTACTATTATTGATAATGGTATTTTCTAAAAACTCACAATGTGCTATAAACCCTGGGCTTCATATGCATTATTTCACTTAATCCTCATGACAATTATCATATGCTACAGAATGCCAGTTTCATAAATTTTGAACCAAATCTCAGAGGAAATCACAGAGACTATCAATCTGGTGGATAGTGCAGACAATATTTCACAATTCTGACTTCAAAGGGTGTAGAATTATCTTTCCTATTATACAGCCTGGGCCTGTGTCTTTTATATCTGCCTCAGCTACAGTGCAGCACAAAGAGATATAAAGTCATGAACCCTGGTGACTTGTCATAACAAGCTGTCTTCTGCCAAAGAACAAATCAAAATAAAGTCTTTTAGATGCAGTAATAAGTGTATCATTTCAGTTTAATAGTAAAGGAAAAACAATTTTTAGATTTTTTTCTTTGAGTAGTATATTTGTTATAATTTTTTAAGGAAGAAGAGATAAGGAAATAAATGAAGAGCTGCTAAAACTTGAATATATGAATTAATATTCACATATTAGATACACAGTAATTTAAAATTCAATCAGGTTCTAAGTTACCATTGCTATTATTTCAAAAATGGCATTCAATGAAATACATGACACTGCTCTAGTCCAAAACGTACTAGGCACAGCCTAACATTAACAAGAAATTCCTACAGTCACTTCTGGATGAGAGAAAATCTATGTAATATATCAATAGTCTTCATTCACATGTAAGGTACAATGACGTGAAATTTTCACTAGCATCATATTCAGTGACCAGCACTAATCTAAGTAATAATTGTTCAACATCATAGAGCTCATTACAAATGACCCATATGCCATTAATCAAGTGGCTCCAGTACTCCTATATTCTCAAGTTATCACTCAAAAGGAAAATGATTCTCCAGAATGCACGCTTGGAAGCCTTTTTAGTTGGTAATCTTCATTAGCCAAATATGAACTAATTTGTGGGGAATAAAACCAACAGGATTTTTAACTGAAATAATTGTGATAAATCTGTAGTAGAGCAGAGTTCCTACAGGAGAATCATAACCTTATTTTGAATATTTGGATGTAGACTTCTGCTTCAGTTCAATCTCATCAAGAAATTTGCCTTGGCAATATTAATAAGGTACATCCTCTTACCCTGTAGAGTTTTGTTCTTAAGAATGTTGCTGCTTCATAGCTTTATAAAAAGAAAGATTGAAAAATGCCTGCCCTCAAGGTTGATCATTCAAACACAGGAGTGCACCTATCCCTCCCGTATTTGGTACCAGGACTGTTTTAGGATAACATTGTAGCACTTCACCAAGTTGTGTAGTTGAATCTCGCTGTCATGTAAGGAGCATAAGACCCCACCACAGAGGTAGCCCATCTCATCTCCACGCTTAGACGATCTGGCTCAACTTCTCCAGAATTCATTCACACAGAAAAGATGTTTCTAGAAATTTCTCACCAATTGCCATTCGAAAAGCCTTCACCCACTTCCTTAGCACTCAGCTATATGACACTGATGAAAACCCAAGATTGCTGCTCCTCTCTGTGTTATTTTAGTTCAGTCACATGAAACACGACAAGGGTTTTCACCAGCCTGGTGACAAAGGTTGGTTGCGGCCCAATAAGCAGAAGCAGCACCTAGATACCCCAAAGATAGTTCTAGGTGGCATGGAAGTTGTTTATTTTCCAAATCACAGTTACTGTGGACGATGAGAAAACTTGTCAAGACTGCAGGGAGCAAGGAGACAATGGAGGTATGCTGGCTACTGTAATGACAGCCTTTGTGTTGTGCTAATTGCTTGGCCTCCAAGCTGACTTGACTCAGCAGTCAGAGAGGCCATACTTTTTCTCTTTCCTGTCTCTGTAAGCTTAGATAAACATACAGAACTCTCTTTCTCTTTCTCTTAGCACAAGTTTTAACATGATTTCTCTCTTGCTTAGAAAAAAATAATGATTCAAGTGGCAAAATAAGATGTTCCTGTGGTGTACAAGATTTACATGTTTTCTTACTTTTGTTACTGTTTTGGAGACAAAAATCTTGCCATGTAACCCAAATTGGTCTGATATTCACTGTTCACATTAATCCCCCAGCCTCTGCTTCGCAAAGGGCTGAGATTACATTATTGACCTCCAGAACCTATTACAAGATCTTAATTGTCCATAAGATTTAGAACTTCATTCAAAAATAAATCACATTAGTATCATATATGTTTTCACTGCTATATATAATACCATACCACTCTTCTAGGACCAGAGTAACCAAAGGGACCTTATTTCTCACAGGGACATTGAAAACCTGGCCTGGCAACTTGTACACATATGTAGAAAAATTGGGAGACTGACAATCTCAAGACTCAGCCTGGATAATGGGTTCTGATCCAATAAACTGTGTTCAATGATTTCTCCTGCCAAGTGGCAGAGCTCTCAGCAGACACTCTAAGCTCTTCCTTACAGCCCTACAGGGACAGCTCTGACTTCTTCATTAATACTACAAGTTTAGCAGCAGTGATTCAGTTGCCTATAAAAATACACTCTATTGACAAGGATTATTTAAGAGAAAGGAGAAGGTTTAAACACAGGATTGTGAGAAACATCTGGAAACTTGCCAGAAAGCTAAAATTAGTTACTTCCCCAGGAAAGTACAAGCACAGAGTAGCTTGCCACCTCACACAGGGACTGAGGTCTTTTTGTCACAGAAAAGAGTTATATGTGGCTCATATAAATCAAAGATGTATACCATTCTTTACAATTCCTGGAAATTTTAGCGCACACACACCACACACACACGCGCGCACACACACACACACACGACTAAAGTATATCTGTCTGAATTTAGAGTTTGCTCTTCATTCATTTTACCATCACCTACTCCCAAGTATGAGAGAACCTGGGGGTGCGTAGGTGGTAAGGATATATAGAAGTTCATATTTTAGATTCTGATAAAAGAAACATGTACATTTAATTTGATGTCAATGCTCCAACCCACACTGCAACCACCATATTATTTCTTTGTTGACCATGAACTTAGTCCTTACAAAAATACCCGTTTATCTTTGTATGAATACATCATGAAGCAGTGTAACTGAGTCCTCTGCCTTTCAAAATTGGTGTGGAAGGTCCTTCTGTCTATGTTTTGCTTTTATTCATTAATGAATAAAGAAACTGACTTGGCCTATATAATGGGAGGAGGAAGGCATATTTAGAGAGATGCCATGGAGTCACTGGACTTTACCCGGTAAGTCACTGACATGTGGCAATAAACAGATTAATAGGAATGGGTTAAATTTATTTCTGAGTTAGCCAATAAGAAGCTACAGATAATGGGCCAAGGAGGGACTTCATTAATATAGCTTCTGTGTGATTATTTTGGGTCTAAGCTAGCCGGGTGGCCGGGAGCCAACAGGCGGCCTTCTCCAACACAAAATGCTGAAATCAATAAGCTACTCATTCTCTTATGGAACTTACAATAGATTTCTGTCACTATTCCTTACAATTATAGGAGAGAAGTCTCTGTTTCCTTGCTAGTTACTGTCAAAGGGACAATTTTAACTCCAAGCGTCAGTTTCCACTTCTCAAATATGCCTTCCATCTTCAAATATAGTAACAAAGAACTTCCTTTGTATTGAATCCCTCACACAATTTTGCGAGGAAATCACCAGATTAAGTGAGGCCCACCAAGAGAAATCTTCCTGTCTTACAGTCAGATAATTTGGAAAATCCCATCTACAAAATCTCTTCTGAGACTCACCAGATGATTGGTTGAGTGCTCGGTGTGGTGACTTTGAAACCATAATCATTGTAAGTCTTCCTTAAGTTGACCTTGGTGTTTTATAGCAGCAATAGAAAAGTCACGAAGAGACTTGGAACAGAAGACAGATCAGAAGTTAAGAAACTTGGGGTCATATTTGTGCTCTGCTTATCATGATGCCTAAAAAAGCAGTGTGCCTTGTAATGTAATAGTCTGAACATGATGCTGGTGTCAGGTCACTTTCTAGGATCTTGTTCTCAACCAACGAGCAATACATACTAACCTGCTTGCCTCTCCTTAGGCTCATGTAGAAACAACACAACAAAGTCTGCAGCATCAGTGTCTTCTAGGAAGAATATCAATGCTCCTCTGAGGAGACTTAAGCTGACAGAATCTGGGTCCCCACCACCCAGATGATAAGAAACTTTAAAACCATAGAGAATTGCACGTGTGTATCCTGTCTATCCTAGCACTGACTACATAAGCTCACTGCCAGCACTTCAGGCTGTGCTCTTGTCTTCCAGGTTCTTTGTGTAATAGATAACTCAGATGACTCACACACTCTACTAGGAAGGACCATACTTTCTAAAGACAACCCAGGGCTCATTCTCAGTGAAGACTGACAAAACTAACAAATACATACATAAATCTCCTCATGCCTCAAGACTGAACTTAAGGGGTAAAATTAAAATTAATGTCCATTTTGTACGATAGTAGGAATATTTTTCCTGACCACCCCCGTTTATTAAGTAAAACATGCTGATCTGGATTTGACAGCTTAGAGTTAGTTTTCTGAGTTCTTGTAAATCGAACTACAGCTTCAGTTGGATCTACTCCTAACATTCTTTCTAGGATGCCTAATTTCTCTTCATTATGAATTTCAAAATGGCAATCTAACAGGTTAGCATTTCTTCCCCAAGCAGACAGAATATTAATATGTAAAACCTATGTGGCAAAAATATCTTTCTGCCTCGTCTCCTTCCCACTGCCACTGAGTAATAGACCTGCCCATGACCTCACTCAGTTTCAGAGAACTCAACTAATGGTCAGAGAATAGGGAGAAGCAGCCCAGGAAGCTGCAAGCAAAAAGAGGGACAACAAGAAGGGATGTGAGCAGAAATGGAAGGGAGAGAGGTAGAGTAGAGGTAGGGCCCAGACATGTGGGGCTCACGGGCATTAAACTACATATATTTCATCTGCATCTACAGCACACAAGAGAAATCACACAGTATTTAAAATGAAACTAATAATACAAGCATAAAAGTAAAATAACAAATTGTGTCAAATGAATGAATGGACATAGAAAAATGGAGCGGGTTTTGCTGTCCTATCAGCACAAGAGAATTTCGCCTCCACTTTCAAAGAATAATAAATAATGAAAATAATTATATTGTGCTTTGGTTTCCTTTATGTCTCAACTAGGTGCCTAGAGTGTTGACAACACACCATTTCTGTGAGGCTGTTTCTGGCAGAGATTAGCATTTGAATCAATAAACTAAATAGAGGTGATTCATCTGTATAGATGTGGGTCGGCAAATTCAACCTGTCCAAAGTCCTTCAGAACCAAAAGGAGGAGCAAGGTGAATATTCCCTTTCCTGAGCCAGAACATAATTTGGCCTTCCTTCAGAGATCCACATACCTGGGTTTGGGGCATTCAGCCTTAGACTAAGACGTAAACTAGTGTCCCCTTTGGGTCACAGGCTTTTGGCTCAGACACAACTACACTGTTGGTATTGCCAGGCTTTTTTTCTTTTACATTTAGCAGTTCTAAACACCAATGATAAAGGAATAAATTTCTCTTCATGAATCAAGTTTCTCAGAGAACCAACCCTAACACAAATTGAAAAGTCGTTGCCAGTCCTTGCCTGTATCAAACATCCTTCTAAAGTGATTTATGTGAACTCACTTAATCTTCCCAATAACAAGACAAAGTAGGTAACAATACTACTACCATTTTCAAACTTGATCAACAGTTTCTAGCTAATAATGTATGCAGCATCGTGGCTCAGTCAGAGGAGTTGCACTGCACCGAGCATCTCGAGAGAATGTTTTGTGAGCACACCACAGTATCCTACACAGTCCAGTGTCTCCCTCTGCAATTGCTGCGCATTTCACTAAAGGTTCAGAGTTAAAGAGGAGAATGCTTTATACATGGAAGCCAAGTAGGAAACTTCCAATTCTTAGGACAAGTGCACTAGACACACAAATAGTAAACTGATTAGCATCTTTCTTTGTATGGCAAGGGTTTCTTTTTCATCATTTGATTCAATTCATAGTTAGATAGAAACCTGAATAGCCACAAAATGAGGTATGAATTTTAGTCATACAGTCTAGCCATAAAAATACTAGTAAGTTCATTATTTCTTAAACCAGCTGCTATTCTTATGATATGGAAATAAGGCTTAGAACACTGAAATAAAAGATGTATATTTTTGAAAAATAACAGACTCTCTAGAATAATAGTTTCTCAAAAGAAAATTCAAGGATAAAAGGGTTGGCAAAATTGCTCACACTTATACAAGATAAAAAGAGGAGAGCTCATGTTAGAAATAGGACCAGAAGCTGGGTCGTGGAGATTCATCTGGGACAAGGCAGGGATACCCACCTGCAGACGAACTGTCACAGACAGAGTGCATATTGCTGAAAGCTGAGAGTCATTATGCTTACATCTGTGAAACAAAATGAAATCCCAGACTGGCTGCATCTGAACCACCAAGAAATTGAATGCAGAGGAGAAATACCTGACACTAGCTTATGCAGAATTTACTAGTCAACAAAGAATAAAGGAAGTTGTCTGGCTTGTCTTCCAAAGTGCTACATCATTCTAGAGACAACAACAGAAGAAATACTTAATCACTTTCTAAAGATAAAGTATTTTTCACTTGTATAATGTTTTTTTCTTTTTTACTTTTTTAAATTATTTGTTTCTTTTTATTTATTTAATTTTTCCTTTATTTTATTGTTAAAAGAAAAATTTACATTTACTCCCCTTGTTCCCGGCCCTCCCGCTCCTCCAATATCCCTCCTCCCTCCCCCTGCTTCCTTAAGAGAGGGCAGGTACTCTGCCCTGTGGGAAGCCCAAGGCCCTCCCCACTCCATCCTGGCCCAAGAAGGTATGCATCCATATAGACTAGGTTCCCAAAAAGCCAATACATGCAGAAAGAGATAGGTCTCCGTGCCATTATCATTAGTTTCTCAGTCAGCCCCCATTAGCAACCACATTCAGAGATTCCGGTTTGGTCATATGCTCATTCAGTCCTGGTCCAGCTGATAGCCAGTTATTTACAAACCAAAAGACCTGTTTTCTAATTCTCCCCGAGTTTCCAGGCTTCCAAACAGATGAGTACACCAAAAATTCCCTGGTCATGCCAACATTCTTATCAGTACAGAGAAAAATCAAAATATATTCAAGTCAACAAATTCTTTCTAAAATAATTGAGTGTGAATAGTGCTCAGTCTGCTGAATCAGAGAGTAAATTCCAGATGCCTCACAGACACCGTCTAAGAAGACTACTAAATTGGTACAAAAGTAAAAATGGTATAAGACAAGATTAAAGCACAGGAGTGCCAGGCAAGACTGCCCTGGAATGAAGACAACATTTGATCTGATCCTTTAAGGAAATTTTTTCCAGTTATTAGCAAAGGATAAGACCTGGACTAGAGGGATTTAATTGAGAAGAGAGAGAATAAAATGATGGATGAAAAACTTGGGGACAGAGATGTAGGTATGCAATTTGTGAAGATTTTAAGTCCCATTACCAATTCTGACAGGAGATTTGAACTCATCGAGGAAAGGATTTGAAGCAGCTGTGGTGTGAATGTAGCTGCACATTAGGAAGGTGACCTTGCAGGACTGAAAGCTCAGGATGAGCAAGGAGACCCTTAAGCTGGTGAACAGTTAGAAACTACCACACTATTGGGGGGCATTAAGCAATGCAAATAAAGCAGAATTGTATAAATGAGACAGAATGATATGGGAAACGCTACAGGGAACAGACAGTAGCCAAAGCAACTAATATCCCAGCACTGAGAAGGTAGAAGCAAGAAGAACAGGAGACAGGAATGCAAGGAAGTTTGAGGTCAGCCTAGGCTACTGTCTCCCAGACCAAAATTTAAAAAATAGTTGTGGGGGAGGGCAGAATTTTGCTCTGCAAATATGTGTCTATGAGTTAATAATAGGTAATATTCATTTGTTTTAATTTTAGAACTGACTATAATTTACAGAAAATGATCTGTTACAAGTGAAAAGAACTGTAACATTATTGACTTTCACTTTGTCAAAATTGCTGCCAGGGAGAAAGATAAAGCCGGGAAAAGGCAATTGGATATCTGTGAGCACGAATGTCCTTGTCTCTCAATACAAGGCACAAGAGATTTGTCCTGTCTGGAAAAAGAGAAAAGAGTGGCCTAAGTTGAAAGACCAAGGCTTTGGAGTCAGCCAGTGAGGTAACTAAATTTAGTGTGAGCTTTGGGAAAAGGGGGAATGACAGATAGCATGCATGATAAAATCCTCCATGCAGACTCACATGTCTGAAGTTGGTAACTGAGAAATAATAGCCCAAACCTACTGTTTAGAATTGTGAATGTTGACATTGGAAATGGAAGAGAGGGAAATAGTGAGGCTGGGAAGTGGGTGGGAGCCGCCATGTTCTGTCATATATTCTATCATAACGCTCAGTGTTTTAAGCATGTGAATGTATTACTTGGATTAAAATGTAAATTAAAATAGGAAAAACTGATTGAGGAGTTTTGACAGCAGTTTCAACAAAAAGGGCAAAGTGAAAGGATGGCGGGCTTTGTGCAGTTCATCGACTGAGAATTTGGCGATGGAGCCTTCTTGTTTACTAAGGAAATCAGGAACAGAAAATATGTAGAACAAAGGGAGATATGGAGCTCAGTCCTACACATAAATTTAAAAGATAAATTATACTTATCACAATGTAACATATGCTACATGCACAGTTATGTAATCCAACATTAGAATGAAGTCAAAGAATGTTCCCTTTGTTTGTTCAAATGTGGAGTAGAATCAACATCAGCTTTCTTAGTGTTTCAGACCAGCATAACCAGTGTCTCTTAGAAAGGGGCACTAAAGGATCCTGAACAGGCCAACAAAAGAGAACCTAGACATCCCTTCCTACCCTGTGTTTTTACATTTTTAAAGTCAATGACTTTAGCCTATGTTAAGCTAATAGATAAGAGAACAGAAAAAGAAAGAAAAAGAATACTGAAATATTAACTATTAATTAAATTATAACTCATCCTGTTAAGGGACTTCTGTTATTGGGTTCATTTAAAAAATAAAGTCAAATACAAATATAAAAATGGTCAGTGTGTAAAAAGCCTGTGGAAGAAGCCTCAGTCAGTGTTGGATAGATTGCCAATGTTTGATAAAAACTGTGTCCCTGCTGGGACAGCATTCACTTAGGCAATGTGAATTAACAAAAACTGACTTTGTATATAGACACAATGCACCTGGTAAAATGGTCTGTGGAGTCAAGACAATATAAACACTTGGTTGTCTGGAACTAAAAAGTCCTCCATCTTTAACAAGAAACCATGAAAAGCAAAAAAAAAAAAAAAAGGAGAGAGAAATATTTGAACCATATCTGTCATCACCAACATTCTTAGAACATTAGGGTAGTTGGCTGCTTTGGGTAGTTACTCATCTTTCTCACTCCCCATCTAGCCAAGCTGATAGGAAAACCCAGACATTCTTCCCTGATGCTCATGAAGATAGTGAAATGCGTACCCTGTACTGGCAGGTGTCAAACCTCAATTCCTAGGTCACCAATCCACAGCTCTACACACATTGTGCCATCAGGGGTGGTTGGGTGCTTATGCTGCCCTCCCTAGGAAGCGTCATGAGGTTCACATTCAGTTATCTCATGTTCCTTTCATTGGCTCATGAATGGCATTAGTCTTTTGAGCCAAATCAGTTTGAAGTAAGACTCTGCCTTCCTCTGAACACCCATAAAACAAGACAAGACTCCTATTCCCCTTAAGATGAAAGGCACAGTAATAAAGGTGAGCAGCACATAGCAGTTGCTATGTTTCTGAGACTATCCTAGGACTTTATATTTATAAATGATTTTATCTAGATGAAATATCTATGAGGAAGTATTTGCTCAACCCATTTATAAAATGCAATGTGAAAAGCTTTCAGAAAGAGTGAAGGGTGTGCTCAGTGTCCCATAGATGCAAAGTCATACAGTGGGTTCAAATTCTGGCTTTAGAGCCATTTCTTTCATTCACTTCCCTGTAATGTTGCAACTCTGAAAGCAACAATATGAAGAGCAGAATTTTTTGAGCTTGTCTATATATCCATATGGATGCTGGTACTCACCCTACTCCATCAACATGTCCTTGCTTCTGCTCTTTCATCTTCCCTTTGTCAAAGCTGGTGTCATCCATTTAATGTCTTCAAGAGGCTCCTGACTATTGGCTCTTTGCCATGTCCTGAGTGCTTTAAACCTTAATGCAATCTTCATGGTGTATCTCACATGCACTCTTACCAGGTTTCATGTTTCCCTTTATTTGTATGATTATTTGTTTTTCTCTCTAATAGATCATAAGCTGCATGCCATTAGAAGCTATGTTACACTTTGATAGTGCCTTGCCCTGGAATAGATCCTATAAAAATGTTATATTTGTTGAGTAAATAACCAAATACTACACAGACATTTGTATTCCAGATAATCATACACATTGCCTATACCTAGAAATCCCTTCTACAGAAATTTACAAGCAAATGGACTTTGTGGAATGATCTAGGTTCTTTTACTTTGGAATTAAATTTCTTACAGTCATTTTGGGGGTTCTAGGAAAACAGAAGCCATATGCTTCCTTTCTTAGGTCCCATTAGTCTCCTTTTGGGTGACCCCACACTCTAATAGTTCCCCTTCTGTGGTCTGTAGGCATCACCTCAACAGATGAGAATAGGATAGAGTCTGAATCACCCACATAGTGACCAGAGTGTCACACTTGTCACATACATGTGTATGTGTAGAAAGATGTCCTTCCATAGTCCTATGATCTTTTCTTACAATAACTGCATAGGATTCCACTCTCAGGGACTGGACAACCTAGAAGCCGCCAGAGGTAAAACCAGACCACAAATTCAGTGGAGAGCTCACTGTCTTTCAAGTGTTTCAAGTGTTTCCTACAACTTTTATGTGTAATATTTATTCTTTAATGAGTTTCTGTGCCTAGCTAATCTCAGCGGTTACAGTAGATTGGAATTCAGACCTGAAAGCCTCCAAAACACATGTCCTCTCTGCTGTATAATGATGACTTTACCTTGTCTTCTGTATCCAAAGTATATCACAGTACCATATAAGAGGTCAGGTACTGAAAAACATGCCTTAAAATATAAATATGAGAAGCAGTTTTCAGGCATCACTAATAGAGTCATTTAAAGTGTCACTTTAAAATTCTGGAAGAGATATTTTTACCTTTTTAAAAACAAATTTTGCTGTTAATTTGAAAATTTACAAATCAAAGTTTGCTAAATAAGATGACAGATGGCCTAATTACTCCAGCTCCTTTTGCAGATGAATAAGAAAACATATAAATAAATAAGCAAGTGACTCTCTCTTTAAATAAAGTAATGTTGAGAAACCCATAGTTAATTCCTTATTGATAAAGAGGCCACAAACATTCAAGGGAAAATGGAAATAAAAGTCTATTAAATTCAGCAAGAGACACTTGATAACAACTTGACATCAAATATTGTAAAAAATGCTATAGCAAAAAAAAAAAAAAGAACTAAAAGTAAGACTAATACTGAGTTCAATCCCTGAGTTATGGAAGTGATGCCTAGATTGAGAAGATTTCTAACAGGCATAAAGTCAATAGAAATTGGTTTGTATTTTAATAGGCAGGCAAGCAGAGGTCAATTAGACATTGTCAGTGTGAGGCCTGAGTTGATCTTGGATCGTCTGGTAAGGATGGGCTCTGAGATGCTTTGGCAGGAAATGGCACTTGCCATAAAGCCGAATATTCTGAGTTCCATCCTACATTGTTAAAGGTGAGAAATGATTTCTGCAAACTGTTCTTTGACTTTCACATGTATGTCTTGGCATACACATGCACTAGATACATAGAGAGATAGATAAATAGAAAAACTGATAGATAGATAGATAGATAGATAGATAGATAGATAGATAGATATGGAATGGTGCATACATACATAGATGCATGAATGCTTAAATGTAATAAATTAAAATAGCAGATCTTTGAGGTTCTGGTGTCATATTGCAATATCTTGAAGGCAGGGAAGAAATGAGAAGTAGCATCAATTCCAACAGTTTGAATTGCTCAAAAGTACAGTAACCTGGGAGCCACCTACTTGATGGTGCCTACATGGCAGATGCCTACTTGTTCTCTGAATAGATCTCACTCAATCATTTTCAATAATAGGAAACTAACTGGGAGAAAATAGAAACTAAGCTAAGATCAGCACATTTCATCATTCTGGCCTTGGGATGACAGAAGAATTTAACAATTGACAAATGACAGAGTTCTTTTGTTAGAAAAGCAGGGCTCACTTCAGTCTGATGTACCTCTGGCCACATCCAAACAGATAATCAGTGCCAGGCCATCCATGGAGGGTCCAAGGCTCTGCTTCTGTTTAAATCTTTTGTTTCTCCTGTGTTTATGTTTGTCCTTACTCATCAAAAACAAAGGCAATGTTTATCACTGCATTGGAGAAAATACTAGTTCATATCAAATCTCTAGATATCTACTCAACGTCAGATAAACTAGAAACAAAACTTGTGTTCAGGAAACAAAGTCCATAAACAGTTGCAGAGGCTTTCCAACCACAAAGAGTTAAAAGAGTTCAAATCTGATTCTGAACAACAAATGTAACTTTTCACACTCCATCACTACAGCCCCAAGGAAAAGTAAACATTTTAGTTCTGTAGCAGCATCTGGAGATTCATGCTAAAGTTCATAGAAAATACCTTGCTCTTTATGCCCTGTATTCCAGGAATGGAAACATCTGAAACTATATTTTAGTGATGTCCATGGCCATGGACAAGTGTGAACCGAAAGACCACAGAGACTAATACTAAACATAGGCTTTATTTGCTGGGGAGTCTAAGGAGAAAGTCCCAGGTGAAATCAGGGGAGGAACATATTGGACCTCCTTCACACAGCTGACATTTTAATGAATGCCTACAAGGAAATAACTGTGATAATGAAACCGGCTTGTCAGAAGCCCGTCAGCTGCCCTTTTCACCTGGCTCTGGCCTTCTTCATTCAGCCTTTCTCAGCTCTCGCTAAGAATTTGTGCTATGTATGCTTTCTTCTTGGACGGTGTGGTGTGGGAAAGGATGGTTAAAAAACAGCAGACACCAGAAGAAAGACTAAGTGGAAAGTTTACCTTTAAATTAGCATAATACTCCATGATGATAAATGAGTTTGTGTAAAAAGTTGCCTACTCTAGAAACTGACAATTGTGTCTGGTACATTGAATATGTGCAGTGTGTTCGTGTGCTCTCCAGCATCTCCAAAGTGCAAGGGTGGTATTTTCATAAATGTCAGTTCTTTGTATGTTATGAACTCATAGGGTTCTGGTATCTGATAGAAGATTGCAGAATAACAGATTGGTTATACACAGGTCACTTAGACACAGAAAGATTGCAGAGCTAATATCTCCAAGAACTGACCAATTTTGATTACATGGAGTGAAGGGATACACGGTCCTGCCTTAATTGCCCCTTAGGTGGGACGGCTGCAGCTGACCCTGATACTTTCTCACTTGTGTGATTCTGATCCTTCCTACATCGAGCCTTGGAGTCCCGGGATAGTCCTTAGAGCTAACTCAGTCATCACAATTTTCTTGGCAGTGTTTTTGGATAGTCTTGCTCCCAAAGCAAGGCTCACTCTAAAGTTCCTGAGGCAGAGAAGTTCCACAAGGCATGAAGTAATTTGCCTTAAAGGTGCTAGTGAAAGTAAGGCTGTGTTGTACCGAGAGCTGTTCACCACCTGCATGAACTGCATCAACCGCATGAGTGACAAATTTTAGCTTGAAGAAAAGCAAAGGTGCCCTATCCACATATGTGTATTCAAAGTTGTCACAGATTGGCAGCTTTTCGTGTGGACTGAAGGTCTAATTAGTGCCACAAGTCTTCTTTCCTTAGGTGCCTTAACTGAATGTTGAAAGCAGAACAGGCATATGGCACCAACAGAGACCTGTATGGAAGTAGGGTCCCTTCAGACCTTTGGTTTTCTATTAAAAAATTTGAAAATCTCTGGCTAGGAGCACAGAACTTTACCAAGACATTCCCTGCCTTTTAAAATCTTAGCTACCTCAATTTTTTCAAGATATAAAATTTTAATTGTTATGAATTTTAGACTGTGTAGTAGGCTATAGTTTTCCATTTAACATATTATGGAAAGATTCCTAGAGGAAATTTCTAACTCTTTATTTTAAAATGAATAAAATGTATTCTCTATCTCTCAGCAAGCTGATATTCTGATAGTGCAGATTTAAGGACTTAATTATCCTAAAGAGGAAGGCATGATTCAAAAGAGAGGCTATGCCTATTATGTAGAACTCCCCGTAGAAACATTAGAAATTTTAAACACGTTGATGAGTGGTTAGTACTAGAAAGACGTTCACGAGGTGACTCCACCGAAGCCACGACTGCTTGCGTTAGCAAGAGGGAACATAAGCTAACTGATAAGAATGTAGTGGTATAATGCAATTAATACAGTTATGTCTGTTAATTAGTGCCTTCCAATTGTCAAGAGATGTCGTTCATAAGGCAAAATTATTTTACTGATTAAAAATTAGAATCCATCCTGTGAAACTGTGGTGGACCTTCCTTTGATCTAATTAAAGGGAGGGTTTACAAACTCAAAACTTGTGCCTCTCTGACATAAATTAACATATTCATAAGTGAGATAGATAGATCTTTTGCAATTAACATGGGACAAGAAGAATAAAGCTAATTAGTAAACATGCTTTCTTTATTAATTGCAGGTCAAGCTCTGTTTTATTATAAACTAATAGTGATAGAGCACAGTGTTGTTTTCTTTTTTTTAAAGTGAAATCACTGGCTCCGAAATTATGTCACTCTATCACAGACATAAAACTCATTCTTCCTTTCCCGACACCTGTTAGCACATAACTGTAAGTCTGCCCAACTGAAAATCTGCTGTCTTGAGCAGGTTTATGGGAGTCCTAGAAATGCCCAATTTTGCACTTATAATCACCCTAAAGTCATCTTTAAACTATCTAGAGAAATCAATGGCTTTTTAAATTCTTCTATTGAATATACTTCCTTCAGTTATATTTGTCCACAGGTTTTTAAAAAATATTTTTAAAATAAACTATCTTTTCTCATTTTACATACCAATTCCAGCTCCCACTCTCTCCCCTCCTCCCATTTCCTCCAATTTCTCTCTTCCACTCTACCCCCCAACCTCTCCTCAGAGAGGGTAAGGCTTCCCATGGGGAGTCAACAAAGTCTAGCACATTGCTTTGAGACAGAACCAAGGCTGTCCTTACTATATCTAGGCTGAGAAAGATATCCCTCCAAAGAGAATGGGATAAGGAAAGTCAGTGCAAGCATTAGAGATAAATCCTGGTCTCACTGTCAGTGTTCCCACAATCTGTTGCAGTCATACAACTGTCACCCACATTCAGAAGGCCTAGTTTGGTCATATGCTGGTTCCTTCTCTGTCAGACCAGAGTTGGTGGGTTCCCATTAGCTCAGGTAAGTTATTTCAGTGGGTGGTCGTAACCTCGGGTCATATTTTCACTCCTCCGACTCTTTGACTGGACATAGGGAGCTCAGTCAAGTGCTTTACTGTGGATCTCTGCCTCTGCTTAGCTGCTGGGTGAAGGTTCTATGGTAACATTTAAGATAGTCATCAATCTGACTATAGGGCAAGGCCAGCTCAGGCATCCTCTTCACCGTTACTTAGAGTCTTAGCTGGGGTCATCCTTGTGGATTCCTGGGAATTTCTCTAGTGCTTGGTTTCTTTATAGCCCCCAAATGGCTCCCTCAATCAAGATATCTCTTTCCTTGCTCTCATCTCTGTCCTTCCCCCATCTCAACTATTCGGTTCTCTCAAGTTCTCCTGCTCACTCCCCTTCTCCACCCATCTGCCCTTCTACCCTTCTTTCTCCCTCTACCCTTATGTTCCCAGTTTTCTCAAGAGATCTTGTGTTCCCTTCCCAGAGGGCTCTATATATGTTTCTCTTTGGATTTTCCTTGTTACTTAGCTTTTATGTGGTCATGGACTATAATCCTGTTATCTTTTGTTTAACAGTTAGTATCCACTTATGAGTGAGTACATACCATGTGCTTTTTTTTTTTTCTGGGTCTGGGTTACCACACTCAGGATGTTTTTTCTAGTTCCATCCATTGCATGCGAGTTTTAAGATGCTATTGCTTTTTTTCTCTGAGTAGTACTCTATTGTGTAAATGCGCCACATTTTCTTTATCCATTCTTTGGTTGAGGGGTATCTAGGTTGTTTCTAGCTTTAATTATTACAAATAATGCTGCTATGAATATAGCTGAACAAAGGTCCTTTAGTATAATTGAGCACCCTTTGATATATTCCCAACAGTGATACTGTTGAGTCTTGAGGTAGGTTGATTGCCAGTTTTGTGAGAAACCACCATACTAACTTTCCAAAGGGATTGTACAAGTTTGCATTCCCACCAGTAATGAAGGAGTGTTCCCTTTACTCCGCATCCTCTGCAACATCAGCTATTATTGGTGGTTTTGATCTTAGCTATTCTGACATGTGTAAGAGGAATCTCAGAGTCATTTTGATTTGCAATTCCCTGATGATTAAGGATGTTGAACATTTCCTTACGTGTCTTTCGGCCAATTGAGATTCTTCTGTTGAGAATTCTTTGTTCAGATCTGTACCCCATTTTTAATTGGAATATTTGGTATTTGGATGTCTAATTTCTTGCTTCTGTTGCTTTCTCAGCTGGACTGTGCACCAAATATAAATGTCTTCCTTCTTTCCTTCCTTCCTTCCTGGCTCTTGATTAGGTTCCTATTCTGTTTGTGTCAGTTAGTTAAGCCAAGTATTTCCTAAAGTGCAATACCTGAAATCTCTTTCCTAAATCCACAGAAACTACACTTGCCTCTTTCCTGGTTCTCGAAGTGTCAGAGGAAGTTGGTGAATCCTACACACACATTCAACTAATTAGACAAGGGCCCACTGTGAAATCATCAATACTCTGTGCTGAAGATTGGCATTAATATTCCTCCTCTCAGTCCACATCCTGGATTCCAGGCAAAATAGTGGCTCTGAGAGCAACTAGTACTCTGAACCTCAGTGCAGATGATAAACTAGTAAAGATGTTTGAACTAGGAGAGGGTCAGCCTTATGCTTCAAGAGCATGAACATTTGGTCCAGTTAATCTAGGTAACAGCATTAAGTAAAGAAATCTGTATTATAATTTAATTGTTGTAGTTGATAAGAAATCTTCTTTGCCTGAAGTCTTCAGATGCTGTTCACAATGTTCTTTGACGCTATTGTAAGACAAGGGTTAGAGTAATGTCACAGCAAGTTCCACCCCTTACGCAACATGAAATATTCATAGATTTCTATTCATCTATACTCCTTCCATGGCCTCAGTCCTTTTCTTTACGTTCCGAATTCAACATAAAAGATTATCTTTCAGTAGCCAATCTTTATTCAGGAGTAAAGGTCAATTATTACTGCATTTAACTTACAGTTATCCAATACCCAGGATGCAATTCATGTACCAGTGATACTTCACTGTGAATAAATGTGACTAAAAAATAAAAAAAAGCCACAGTAAAATTTAGATGCAATTTAGATCCCGTTACCTTCATTATTTATTTGAACAAATGTCACAAAAGAAAAGAATCTTAGACTTAATCTTCCTCAATCAGTGTCAGTTACATTACAATTTAATAGAAGTTTATACTGCATAATATTATTTTCTTTGTATGAGTCATTTTGTGACACATTTAGTTAAATGATTTATCCATGTACATTTTACTTGAGAATAAATATGAGAAATGATGCCTGCTTATCGTCAGTGTGATGTATAAGTAAACATAAAATAGAAAGCCAACTGACTAAGCCACTAGGCTCCGTTGTCAACAGATGTGGTACACGTTCACAAGCAACCCTGAATAGCAATAGTGACAAGAGGAAGCACACACATATGTATTACGTTTATCTTGTAGGAACTCAGAATGTTCTAACCCCTAGAAGGTCTTATCAAAAAATCTCTTGCTTCAGATGTTAATCATTCCATAATAACCCTAGATTAAAATGTTTCTGTGCTGGAGAGTTTATTCAAGAGAGGAGATTTCAATTAAAGCATAAATAAGCATTGTTTTCCATAGAAATCTTTTCATGTCATGTGTACTTCTTATATTTTCTAAAATTTGCAGCAATTTGTGTTCTGATGTTTGTGTTTTTATAGTGCTTAAATATGAAGATTTGTTAAGCTAATGTTAAAAATTTTAAAAATGGTAGTTACCAAGAAGCAAATAAAAATATGGAAGCTTGTTTCTTCATTTTCAAAAATCAGGTGTCCATAGGTGTGTTGATTTATGTCTGGGTCTTTAATTTGATTCCATTGATTCATCTGTCTGTTTTTAGAACAATGTCATGCTGTTTCTATTACTGTAACTCTGTAGTAGAGCTTGAGATGAGGAATAGTGATAGCACCAGCAGTACTATTATTGTACAGGATTGTTTTAGCTATCTTGGTTTTTTGGTTTTCGAGTATTCTTCTTTCATGGTCTATAAAGAATTGTATTTTAATTTTGATGGGAATTTCATTCAATCTCTATAGATTGCTTTTGGTATGATGGGCATTTTTACTATATTAACCTTACAGATCAATGAGCATTGGAGATCTTTCCACTTTCAGATATCTTCTCCAATTTTTTCTTCAAAGACTTGATGTTCTTATCACACAGGTATTTTACTAGCTTGGTTAGAATTACCCCCAAGATAATCTATATTGTTTATAGATATTGTGAATGTTACTATTTCCCTGATTTTTTTCTCAGCCCATTTATCATTTGTATATAAAATGGCTACTGAGTTTTTGACTTAATCTTGTATCTAACCACATTGCCAAAGTTATTTATATGCTTATATTATATGCTGTAGGAGTTCCCTGTTAGATTTTTTTGGAGACAACTATGTATTCTATCATGCCATCTCCAAATAGCAATACTTTGACTCTTTTTTCCAAATTGTATCTCTTTGCACTTTGTTATCTTATTGCTGTAGCTAGAACTTTGAATATTATATTATATTAAATAGATATGGAGTATGTGGACAAGTTTGTCTTGTTACTGATTTTAGTGTAAATGCTTTGAGTTTCTCTTTATTTAATTTGACTATACCTGTTGTCTTGTTGTATATTGATTTTATTATGTTCCTAGTATCTCTAATCTCTACAAGAATTTTATCAAAAAGGGGTCTAGGATTTTGTCAAAGGTTTTTTCAGTATTTAGCGTGATTTGTTTTTTCTTTTGGTTTGTTTATATAGTGGATTTCATTGACAGATTTTCATGTGTTGAAACAACTATGCTTGTCTGAATGAAGCCCACTTGATCATGGTGGGTGATCTTTTTGAAATTATACAGCTGATAAAAGAGAGCATTTTCTACAAATGGTGCTGTATAACTGGATATCTGAATATAGAAGAATGTAAATAGATCAATATCTATAACCCTGGACAAAACTAAAGTCCAAGTGGATCAAAGTCCTCAACAAAAATCCAGCTCTACTGAAACTGATAGAAGAGAAAGAGAAACAGTATTAGTGGTATTGGCACATGAGTCAACTTCCTGAATAGAATACAAGTAGCATAGAGACTAAGACTAACAGTTAATTAATGGGACCTCATGAAACAGAGCATCTTCTGTAAGGCAAAGGACATTGTTAGTAGAACAAAATGATACACTATAGAAAGGGAAAAGATCTTCACCAACCCCACATTCAACCAAAGAATGATTTCCAAAATACATAAAGAACTCAAGAAACAAAACATCAAAACAAAAACAAACAAACTAAACAGCAAAAACAATGAATTAACCGAATTTAAAAAATGGGATACAGTCATGAGCAGAGAATTCTCAATAGAGAAATCTCAAATTGATGAGAAAGACTTAAATAAATGTTCAACAACCTTAGCCTTCAGAAAAATGCAAATCAAAATGACTCTGAGATTCTACCTGTCAGAATGGCTAAAATTAAAACACAGATTGCAGCTTATGCTGGAGAGGATGTGGAGCAAAGGGAATACACTTCCATTGCTTGTGATACTGCAAACTTTTATAGCCATTTTGGAAGTCAATATGTTGGCTTCATAGAAAATAAGAAGCACATCTACCTCAAGACACAGTGATAACACTTTGGGCATATACCCAAAGAATGGTCACTCATACCACTAGAACACTTGCTCAACTATGTTCATAGCAGCTTTATTCATAATAGCCAGAACCTGGAAACAACCTAAATGCTCCTCAACCAAAGAATGAATAAGGAAAATGTGGTACATTTACCAATGGAGTATTACTCAGCTGTTAAAAACAATGATACCAAGAAATTTGAAGGCAAATTGGTTGAAGTAGAAGAAATGATCATGAGTGAGGTTACCTAGACCCAGAAAAACAAACATATTATCTACTCACTCATAAGTGAATATTAGCTGTAAAGTAAAAAATAACCATACTACAGTCCACAGACCCAAAGAGGCTAGGTAACAAGAATAGCCGAAGGTAGTACAGAAGGATCTTCCTGGGAAGGGAAGATAAAAAAATCTCCTGAGTGGATTGGAGCTAGGTGTAGATGGGGACTTGAGAAACCAGGTTGAAAGGTAGATGGAAGGGGAGAATACTGACACACAGAATGGGAGAAAGGTAAAATCCACATGGTAGGATGTAGATTAATAAAAATATGTGTCAATTTAATTATAAAAGCCAGTGGAACAAGCCTGAATTAATGGCCAAGCTTTCATAATTAGTATCTCCATCACACAGAGACTAGACCATAAACAATACAGCCAGCTCTCCCAGTACTTAACCATCATTTCAATTTTTCTCTTCAGGGTCCCCTAAAGATGTGGTTATGTTTCTGAAAGCAGGAAGTAATTTTAAGAATATGACACCCATATTCCTAAGTGGTAGGATGAGTGTGACTAGTTTTTGGTTATTCATTAGGTTATGAATTTTTTGTCATCATTTAGGGAGGGTTGGTTACAAACTGTTACTGGTCATGGTAAGGGAGGAAACTAAACAAGGGTGGTTGGATTTAAGATTCTTTTTCTGAAAAGAAACAAGAGAACTACAGACACAATAGGCCAAAATGGTAGGTTATTGAATCTACTTTAAACTAGAAAGCAACTATTAATCTCAAATATTTTACATTGGTATGGACTTTTGTATATTGATACAAATTTAAGATTATTTTTGCACTACTATATACATGTCTCTACTCTTGTTTAAGATACTTTTGCATATTGGTGCAAACTTAAGGCTATTTTTAACATACTTCATATATGTTTCTCCTCTTGTTTAAGGTATTGCACCTATGCAACTCATTTTAAAATGTAAAATTCTAGCCTTTCAATATTATTATAAATTATTATAAGAAATGCAGGTTAGTAATCTATACCAATCAGACTTATATGGATATGTTAGGTATGCTTTCAAGGTCACAAAGATATAAATTTTAGATAGACAGATGGTCTTACAACACTTCAGAGACCTACAAAATATGTCATTTAAGATGTTTTTAATAACATAAGGTTTTTCATGACAGTGAGACATGTTTGCTTTTAGCAGCACCAATTTACTTCAGGAAAGGATGATGGGCATCAATAAACCTCCATATGAAGTTTGCTTTCATTGTGACAAATTTACCCACTGGGCAAGAAAATGCCCTTGCCTCGATTAATGACAGTATGCTCTCCAAAGGGGACAAGCAGAACACAAATGAACGTGACTATCAAACTTTTTGATGACAAAGTAAGAGAGTTCTTCAAAACTGCTGCTTCACGGAAAAGTCTATTGCTATTCTAGGTTTCTAGACCAAAGGTGGATGTCCCAAAAATGCAGAGGAACCTTGGGTGACTGAGCAGGTAGCCAGCCATTTCTTTCAATTCTATAGTTTCAGAAGTAGCTTGATCTGCACTTTCTGTTTACTCAAGTACTATTATACCCTTCTTGTGTCTTAGATGGGGTTGAAGACTAGATAGTTTTAGTTTTCTTTGTTGGCAAATTAAACACACACACACACACACACACACACACACAAAGTATAAAGTATGTAAGGCTAAGAGACACAAAAACTTAAATTGTTAATCTAAGAAAATGTTTTAGGTGTAAAAAGGTATTTTTAGGTTGGTAATATAAGTTATGATAAAAAGTGGTTTGTTATAAAACCTTGGACTCACCAAGATGGATAGATAATAGAGTAATTTCTCTGAATTTGCCATATGCAAATGGACCTGATATTGTGAATGCAATTATTATACCATAATAACTCTTATTATATATAGTTTTACTGTGTTAGTGTTAAAACCTTTCCTTTTTATTTCGACAAAAGGGGGCAATGTTGAGGAATCTTTGTACACTGTATGAAGATCTATTGCTGTGATAGATGTAATTAAAACCTGAATAACCAATAGCTAGGAGAGATAGGCGGGACTTCCAGGCTGAGAGAGAAAGAGGAGATAATCAAGGTGTGCAAGAGATTCCATCAAGATATGGAATGTTGTATATAGGTGGAGAGGGGAGATGCGGGTTGTAGGTTCCCAGCGCCTGGCTCCCAAGCCCCCAGCTGCCGGCCCGCTCAGCTGCTGGTTGCTTGCTTATGCCCGAAATGAGAACATGAGAATGGTTTTCATTTAAACTCTGCCTGGCTTATTATCATTAGCCTTTTCCCGGCTAGCTCTCATAAT
>JAQHUG010000015.1:12006364-12017098 GCA_028555095.1 Dicrostonyx torquatus | reverse complement strand
GAACCTGTGCTTCTAAGTATATCCCCACATAAAAACACAAATACACATGCATAATTTTAAAAAGAACTATATTCATAAGGCTTTAAGTGATGAAACCCATGAAATTTCTCTTTTGTTTCTAAAGTTCAAATAATACTAATACTACTAATAATGTACTTAAATAAAGCCTTATGACTTCAGATATTTCTATGGCTATGCAAGGAGGCATTTGTTTAATTACGAAGGTTGCATAAAGTATATAAATTTCTGATAATTTCACTATTATCCTATTTGTTCTATGTAATGTATAAAATCAGATTCAAACTGTGGCAAATGCCAACATCTCCTTTGGCAGACATTTTTGGAATGGGATCTCCAGGTTTTATGATAGAAATGACTTATATCTATTATAACCTTAATAGTGATTTATTATTCTTTGAACCTTGTGATCTTAATGGCTGTCCTAATTTTGCCTCTTCTATTTTATTATCTATGCACCCACATTTGGTTAAAAGGTTACCAAACTCCCTCGACTTGGATTCTCAATCATCTTATGAAGATTGACAGTCAGCAAGACTGAAGGCCCTAGACTCTTCTACATCCAATTTTAGCCATAAATAGTCATATCAACTCAATGTCTGTCTCCTAAATGGTTTTAAGGTCTCAACTTTTGAATAGAAATTGGTAGGTAGATAATTAAATACCATTAAACACAAGCATGTTTCAAGGTTATAATCAGCTGCTTGTAGAACCAGGGCCTTAAGCTGATGGATCTGGAAGACTGATCACAGGAATAGGGTCTAAGTCATATCTCCAATCCTGAGATATGGAATCCTAAATTGCCTAGAAAGCCATAAAATTACTGTCTAGTTGCAAGCTTTCTGATGGCCTTGTTTCCTCTCTTAAAAAACACAAAGTTAAAAAATGGAAAAAATACAGTGTTTTAAAAGGCAACAAATAATTTGATAATGGTAATTACTATAAATATTGCTATAAAGTGCTGGGAATGTAATATAAGATTTTGTACCAAAGATGCAAGCACTTTACCACCAAGTCACAACCTCACTTTGCATGTATTACTTCATGATGTAAATATAATTTTGAATATGGATGCATAACTAATTTGTCAACTAAATAGTTCAAGCAGAAAACAAAACAACAACAAGAGTGATCTAGTCAGTCACCTGGGAAAGAAATGCTCTTCAGAGAAAACTGCTGGTTCTACACTTTAAAACTATTGTAAAACATACCTAAAATGCAATTTGATACAGTGGCTTCCTTATGTACTGTTTATTCTTACCCCTTGAGAATGCTTTACTTTACTGTATAATAAACTGTCTTCTATACATGTGTGAGTACACACACACATACACTAACACATATTTTGAGAAATTATACACTTTCATCCCTAAATATTTGCTATCAATATTACCCAAATGTAGAAAAGCCTTTAAACATAACTACAGTACTTATAATACACTATAAATTATTTTAATAAATTTTCTTATCATTTTTATTGTCCCTGCTGTACCTGGTACTAATGATGGCCCACAGATGTTCAATCTGTATCTAAATGCCGGTTTGATTTTATTATTTTTCACTCTAGTAGATCTAATAAACCTTTCCTCTATAATTTGTCGAGGTTGTAGAGAATCTGTAAAATAAACAGCTCATTCGTTAATCTGAACCTGTAACTGGGAGCGAACATCTTTCAAACACATCAACTTATCCCTGTCAACTTCTCTGGGCAGAGTACAAGTTTGCTTGATGGCCTTAAACGTGTTCCCATCTTAGGTTTGGTCCCTAAAATAAAAACTACATTTTATGTTCATACAAATTTCAAATATAGTAGTTTTTAGGGAAAAAATATTTAGTAAACTAACAAATGAATAGAGTGAAGCAATTTAACACATAAATAATAACCATGAGCTCTAAATCAAAGCAAAGACAACTTCAAATGTTAGCCCTAGCATTTCCTGCCTGCATGTCCTGGGGAGTGGTATGTTGTCAGGTGCTTTCTAATGAGCTTTAAATTATAGAATGTGCCCATCCATATCGATGGTGTAAAAGCCCACCATGGCTAAGTCATTGCCATGATGTCACTAAACAGTGGAACTAAGAAAAGATGAGCATAATTGGCTCTCTTTAGCTAACACTGGTCTGCTCCAATTACCTCTGGATCTTGCACAAAACCTAAATACTCTGTAATCCATAGTTTCATAAATTATAAAAGAAAAAGAGAAAAAATAGTGAGATGTGCCCAATTAGGCCAGCAGTAATGATGCACGCCTGTAATCCCAGGGAGATAGAGGCAGGTGGATTTTGTGAGCTCAAGGCCAACCTGGTCTACAAGATCTAGTTCCAGAAGATGCTCCAAAGCTACAGAGAAACCCTGTCTCAAAAAACAAAAACAAAAAACCAACCAAACAACAAGAAAAAAATGTGCCCAATTGAATGACATATTTCATACAAAGTTGTTATTATAATATATGGAATATATAGCACATTAAAAGGTAATAGCATTTTTATTAGTAAGCTATATGAAAGCTTAATGCAAATACTGATTTTTTAGAAAACAATGGTCTCAAAATAGATGCAAAGTGAATATTTCAAGAACACAAAGTTGGCAGTAAGGAAGGCAAATGTGTATTTGCTAATTACCGTAAGCAGTACAGCTTTCTTAGCCAGGTTGTTGATGGATGTCTGTAATCCCAGTACAGATGCAAGAAGATCATGAGTTCAAGTCTAGTCTAGGCTTAACAGAGTAATTCTGTTTCAAAGAAACAGAGACAGAGTAAGAGAGACAAAAACAAACAGATTAGAATTAAATACTAAATAAAATAATCACTTTAAAAATACTGTCTCCACAAGTGATCATTCTTGGTCCTATTTACTGAAATACCATTTCCCCAACTCAAACTTGGAGTCCAAAACTCTTCCTTCTCCTGGGCCCCCGGACTTTGTTTTTCATTTCTTACCACACTTAAAATCCCCCTTTTCTAAAACTTAGAATAATGTCAGAATGATCCAAGTTTGGGGATAAGCCTGATTTGGAAGCCACATCTCTAACAGGACAAGCAGGGTAGTAGGAGGTCATGCAGCTTGTCAACTAAATAGTCTGCCTTTCCTCTACAGAATAGAGTCTACTACATCTATGAGTCAGTTTTATTTTAATTAATAGAGGTACACATTCAGTGACTCAAATCAATAGATAAAGGTTAGAAACAGGAATGTAGGCACCTTACCCATGAGATGAATGGTTTTAAAGAAGAGTTCTGCTGAATTTAAGAGACACATAAAATGAGGGTAAATCCTAACATACAACACATGATCTAGAGATGATACAGAGAGTCATAGAAGTGAAGCCCACACAGCTATGGACACCTAAGTTTGGGCAATGGTGTCAAAATAAAATAGATAGATAGACAGATAGATAGATAGATGATAGACAGATAAGTACAATGAGAAAAGAATGGTCCATCAGCAAACGGAGCTAGAAAAATCATATATCCACCTACAGAGGTGTAAATGTAGGGAAAATATTTCAAAATATAGTCATAGGTAAGAACATTCTAAAAAGAACTATAGGAGGACAGGAAATAACTTCAAGAACTGTATGTAGGTTTATTGAGAGGTATAAATTTTGGTTTTAGAAGAAATTTTGGGTATTTATTGTTTTATTTACAGTTTTTAAATAATAAATCTTATAAATAAAATACCCTTAAGACCAGTTATATCATTTGTATATAACTACCCAAAGGGCTCTACATTATTTTTGGGCACAGATGTCTACTGCTGTCTTTTGCACAATAACAAGAAAGTGAAGACAACCTGCATTGCCATCAACGTATGAATGAATAATATCAATCAGGTACATATAAACAATGGAATTGTTTTTATACATGGAAAATATAATTTAGGAAAATTGCATAAATATATGTAGACCTGAAAATGATTATATGAAAAAATGCTATACCAGATTCAGAAAGACAAACACTGAATATTATCTTTCATATGTATATATATTTTTTACACATGTGTATTTTTGTAGTAAGCATACTGGTCACGAAAGGATAAAAGATACCATTAGAGAGAGACAGACGGTTTAAGGAAAGGGGAAAGGAGGTTAATACAGCACATGGGCCATAAAAGTGGAAAGAGAAATCCTGAAGGTATAAGATACAAGTTTGGGGGTGGGAGAAAAATATGAAGGAAGGAGAATGAATTACAGTAAAAGTGCATGAAATGCCAAAAAGAAATGAAAGTCTCTTTCATTTTGTTTCAATAGTTCCTTTTGCAATACTTTAGGTGATAAAATAATACCTGTAAAAAGGGGATTTCCTTCGCTCTCTTAAAGTGGTTGGGGTGGGGGAGAGAACATCCATTCTGAACCACAAATAGTATTTTTTATGAAGAATTTCTCAAGTTGTTCCAAAAACAACCAAAAAAAACCAAAAAAAAAAAAAAAGGAAACACTGTTCACCAGCTATGGAGCAGCCTGAAGGCAGGGGTGAAAGCAATGCCAGCCAGCACCCAAGTATTCAGGGCCATGGCAATGTGCCCTCCATGGAAAGGACAACATAAGCCACACTTCAGAGCCATGGGAAAGTGCCCTCCACAGAAAGGACAGTCTAAGCCACACTTCTATGTCACCCCCTTTCATACTCTCCAGAACTCCCCTAGACCAGGAGTCACATGTATGAAGTTTTAGGATGATCTCAGTAATTATTTTAAAATGTAATTTGTGCCCCTTGCTTTATTTAGTTTTCTTATGTCAAGAAACAAAATGCATTAGTCACTCTGCTAACCACACAGAGACAGCCAGGTTTCTCTGAAGCCAAGTAACCATGCTCGGTCTCATGTCACTAACACTTTGAGAGTCAGATCTGAAAATCTGGCACTTGAATTATCAACATTTGAACATCCTCCCTTTTCCACACTAGACATAAATCTTCTAGGCCTATTATTAACAATTAGCTAAGTCTTAGCCTATAATTTGGCAAAGAGAAGAAAGAAAAATAAGACACCTCACCCCTACTTTAAATTCGCTTTATGCAGTGAGAGTTTGAAAGTACCTTGTGGGTCACAAGTGTGTGCTTGGATCACGGTTGAGATGTGAATTTCCATACAGAGAGACAAAGGAGTTAGTTTTTACTCCCAAGCCTTTTCCTACTTAAATAAAGTTATTGGCTGCCTAATGAATGTTAGCTGCAGTGCTCCCTGTGGTCAGCAGGGCTGTTGTTTAATGAATTGCTTAATGTGCTTGATTACTGTTACAATGTTGAATGAAGAAAAGGCAAGGGAGATTTGAAAGATTCACTGGAGAATATGATGAAAATGAATTGGATCAATAGGAACTTTTTGCTCATCTCTGAACAGCACATTATGGGCTGTATTGTTCAAGGTGGAGGATAATGCAATTTTGTGGCTTGTTGTCTTTTTATAATTCACATATATAAATCTCCTTTGACAGTGAGTTTTAGGGCTGGCCTTCCTGGAGTTATAAATGATCCCCAGACTCTAGCCCTGGTTACTTACATGGACAGATAAATTAATTAGGAAAACTTTTATGCCAATTACTTTATGCCCTTGGCTTTCATATGTTTCTGAAGAGCAGCAGCTAATTAAAGATATGATTCATAATTACTGGTCGATTGAGTAGTTGAGTAATGGAATCAGGAACTTTTCCAAAGAAAATTATCCATCACATCCTTGCTAATTGTTACATAATACATAAGGATGTGGAATTCAAATACAGAGTCACTCACTCTGAAAAAATTCCTCCAATTCTTTAAAAATTTTATAATTATGAACATGATATGAATTCTTTCAACACTGAAGCATAAAAGTAAAGCTTTCATCCTTTCTTTTTAGATAAATACTTCTACAAATCCAAATGATCTCAATGTTTAAAAATGACCTTAAGGATTTTTTAAAATCTCTCTTATAAGCACTGCTAAAATACATTGTTCATCCCTAGTCCACCCTTTTAACCCTACTTAAGGGTAAGATTGCTGAAGCCCAGTGTCTAAGAGTGGGAGCAGAGACCACTAAGGACCACCCACTGGCATGCCTTGGATTAGGAAAGTTCCCAGGCTCAGAAAAGCTCTGAATGTTAATACTTGAGGAATACTGAAAGCTCCCCAAAGAGGCAATTGTCAAAGGTTGTGTACATCCCAGATCTATCCTAGCACAGGGTAATTGTGAACCTTTGTATAAGGAAAACACAGGGCCAGAAGGGTAGAGATAATCTCATACAGAGTAAATGTTTGTGAGACAGTAGTGCCCATCCCATGAGCTGTGACAACCTGGAGTCTGTCTCAGAAAAGGCCCTTCTCCTTCTGTCTTCTCTAAGATTACCCTTTCTTCCATCATCTTTGTTTCTAATCTCTGAATTTAGCCCTAGGGATGACTAGGGTAGCCTATTAAGGCACAAAACAGAAGGTGGTCAAAAGAAGATTGGGCCAAGAGTCACATGGGTTATGGCCATTTCTCTTATCCATGTGCTGTCTTGGTACAGGACCCCCAGGATCAGTTTTGCCCAACATTTCCAAAGTGTCTGTCTTGACACACTGACTTAATACCTAAAACACAAGACTGACATTCTATTGTCTTCCTCTGGTCAGGAAATATTTAATGCCAGACATGTTGAATGCCAGACACTGTGCGGGATCCTGAAGAGAAAGACAGGAGGATAATAATCAAGCCTCTCCTAGAATCCCAGAGCAGCAGGGTAAGAAGCACTCCAATGGGGAGCTGACAGTTTCCAGGTAGATAACCAGAGGAGGTAGCATTCTGAGCTGTAGTGACTTCTAGAAAACTCTGCTGGTGAAACAGAATAAATCTGAGGAGACTTTGATTGCTGAAAGCACCTTGAAAACAGCTTTTATTTTAGTGTAAATGTTGTTGAAAACACATATGCCGAAAGGCAAGTCATCTCTAAGAGTTCAGTTGTATTGAAGACTGAGGCCAGTCTAGGGAAAGGTCCAGGCTGGGTTGAGTGTAGGGAAAAGAAAGCAAGTTGGAAAAAAAAAAAACCCGAATGCAAAGGTTCTGGCTGGTTTAAAGCCTCAGTCACCCAGAAACTAGCTGTAAGCTAGAGAAGAAAGACAAAAAGGTGAGATCTGAACGACATGATAGGCACTGAAGATGACCTTAAGTTGGACTCTCACAAGGAAAGAAGATGCTGGCAGGAGTGTTAGCACATGTCCTTTGTGGGGAGGTTTATATGTGTTCTTTCTCAAAGAGGTGAGTATAATGGCCGGGCGGTGGTGGTGCATGCCTTTAATCCCAGCACTCGGGAGGCAGATGCAGGCGGATCTTTGTGAGTTCGAGACTAGCCTGGTCTACAAGAGCTAGTTCCAGGACAGGCTCCAAAGCCACAGAGAAACCCTGTCTCGAAAAAACCAAAAAAAAAAAAAAAAAAAAAGAGGTGAGTATAAGATATGCATCCAGCCTTAATTAGAACACTCCTGTTTTCCTTCCAATGGGTCCTTACCTACTTGTTCTGCAAGTAGGTAAGAGTTCTTCAAGAGCAGAAAGCATAGATCTCCGGCTCAGTTAACGGAAATCCCCATCACAAAGATGGACTACTTGGAGAGTAAATACCTTGGGTCACAAGGGCTGCTTCTTGAACTGATGTATTTCTGCTATCAAACTAGAGATTTGATCAAGCAGCACCACTTGTCTTTGTGTCGGTTTCAAAACATCAGGACTTGATGATAAGATCATAAGCATAAGGGGAAAAAAAGAAAAGTAGGGGAAAACATATGTATGGATGTAGATCACTACTTGCTATGTCTTTCCAGAATCAGCAAATACATAGGAGATACGGAGAGACCAAATGCATGGAGCTTTCAGTTTTTGGTGTTTGGCTTTCCTTTGTTTTTGTTTTATTTTGTTTTTTTTTGTTTGTTTGTTTTATCAGATCAACCCTTTTATTTGGTTGCAGTTTCAAAGGCTATTCTCTTCCCAGTGCTATGCACAATGGCCCAAGGGGAACCTGTGTGCCCAGGAAGGCAAAGTCAAAACTAGGTGTTTCAGTTTTTGTACAATTTCTCAGCAGAGTGCAAAGAAAATGGAATTCCTTGGCAATGGAAACTTCAGTGATAAAAACGGGACACAATGCTTCCCACATTCTGGCTAAATTCTTTGAAAAAAAAATGTTAAAGTGATTCATTTTTTTTTTTTTTATTGCTGGCTAACTCCTTTACAAACGAAACAATTGAGCTGAAAAAGAGGAACCTTGGTCAGTCTCCTGAGTTAACACTCTTTGCTTCTCCACCCCTCTTGCTGGTAAAAGCAGATGTCTAGCCAAATTACAGATGGAGTCTGTGGCTCCTCCACTCTCCCCCATGTAAATGAGAAAAGTTCCTACCAGACTGTGCTCTCCGAAGAACAGATCTCAGCTCCCCAGAGCTCACAGTCAAAGACAGGATGAATGTGGGAAGGGCCAATCTGCCAGCACTTAAGCCTGGGTCTTTTCTGCCCAGGGTCAAGAACAAAACCCCATGTGAAGCGGTGCTGAACAGAAGAGGACAGGAAGAAAGCCACAGTGTGGACATCTATACATTTCCAGGTCTCTTCTCATCAGGTACTTCTCTAATTACTGGTCTCCACCTGGACTAGATGCTGAAACAGGGGTGTGTTTCTTGTCTCTCTGCTGTGCTTGTGAAGTCTCTGTGAACAACACAAGGGCTGCAACAGGCAGTAATTTATGATTGCTTTCAGGGAAGTTTCTTCAAGAAAAATTGATGTCACATTTAGGTTTGCAAAATCCTGTGTATGCATTCACAGGTGCTGAAAACTCCTGATGGTAACCATTCTCAAGGAATAATGGTGCTCTCTTAGTCTGTGCCAGGAAGGGAAATCACAGAGGAAGTCACCCGGACAACGTAAGAACCGGTATCAATAACTCTGGACCTGTAACCTGTGTTGGGAGGACCTGACTGCAGAGCAGAGCAGCAGAAGCCTCTCCTTTCTCGGCACTCATCTCGCCTGGGCTCTAAAGATAGTTCACCCTTTCCTTTGTCAGAGGCTGAGATGCAAGCGGTTCCAGTATCCATTGGGATGGCTGCTTAGCACTCTCTTCTCTAAATAGTGCGCTGACTCAGAAAGACTTGTGTACGCGGTTATTTTGAGTCAGACTTTCCCAGTGTGGAAACTGCTCAGGATTACCTCAGGCTCGGGGAGGAGAAACTCTCTTCCAGGCCTGCAGAACAGCATCAAATACCTACTTTTATACCGTGAATAAATGAGTGATAAAAGCTGATTGCATACTCTCATCTTCCAAAATTTTGCTCCATCCTAACAGCCCGAATGGCACTACTAGACAAGTCGAATGTTGTTCTTCTGTCAGTTCTTGCAGGGGACTGATGTCGCTAGGAACATCACCAACAATGCACTTACGAGCTGTCAGGTGCCATTGTTGCCCTTCAGTGTCTTTTCAACCCCGGTCCTTAATGCCTCTCCCTCTCGCCCTCTGCACCATCTTCCTTTCTTTCTTTTGGCACGCTTGCTTTCTTCTGGTTCCTCAAACGCCTCCACATGGAGCCCTGCCCCAGGACCTCTGCAGTGGCAAAGCCCTCTGTTAGGAATGTTCTTTCGGATCCATATTGCTGACTTCCTCACCTAGTCTCATGCGTTAGTTCAAACAGATTTTTAATGAAACCCACTCTGACTTAAATTGCAGGTCATACCTTTGCCCGGTTCTTTTTACCTTCCCCCAAACTTCTCATTTTCAAAAGTACTGACATGATTGTTTGCTTTTCACCATCTTTCCCTGCCTGTTCCCTATCATTAGATTATGAATTCTCTGGGAGGAAACACGCTTTAATTTGGACCTATATTTTCACTGATGTAACCCAAGGATTTCAAACAATGCTCAACACATAATGCTTTCTCAATATATCAAGTGAACACAGAAAAGTTCCCTTTAAAAAAACTAATTGGAGGGTTGGGGAAATGGCTCAATGATTAAACAGCACATCCCACTCTAGTGGAGGATCCAAGTTAGGTTCCCAGCACCTGTGTCAGGTGGTTCACAATCTCCTGTAACCATAGCTGCATCATATTCAACTCCCCTGCCCTTTGCTGACACTTGCACTCAAGTGAACATATACGTGTCTGTGTGTAAACCAATTTTTTTTCTTTGAATTGTTTGCTTAGCGACAAATAGCTTAAGTCCAAAGAGTCAGAAATAGTCATTCTAGGCATAGCTGTACTACACATACCTGATTTCTCTGGGAAGCATTGATTTCTAGAGTAATTATTTAAATTAATATTAATATCTGGATTAATAATAACTTTAGTATACAGTAATTATTCTGCTATCATTCATTAAGGATTATAAATCTCCAAATTTATACCTTTTAATAGTGGAGTAAGGAGGTAAGTTTAAAAGTTGCATTACAATTTTAAAGTAGACTAAAGCTAGACTTTTTATTTACAAATATTCAGTTTGTCATATTAATTTCCTTTGTGAGTTATATACATTATTATGAAAATACTCTGACAATTTATTCTCAGGGACCACTTATATGTTTATTATATATCTGATAATTTGTTAGAAGCTCAGGAAATTAATGAGGATGAAAACTATACAATAACAGAATCCTCAGAGTAATTGTCAGATGAGAGAGTGATAAACAGCCTCAGGTATTTCCCAATAGAGCTCTAGGCCTTTTAAAAGATGGGTCCTGAATTTGGGTATAAAGAGAAAGAGCACTGTCAGCTTGAGTCTTAGTTAAAAAAAAA
>JAQHUG010000015.1:11972101-11992849 GCA_028555095.1 Dicrostonyx torquatus | reverse complement strand
AACAACAAACCTGTAACCAAACAAAAGCAGACAAAAATTGTGAAGTTCATCATATGTTGGTCAACTACCCTGGGGCCTGTTATGGAGTGGTTGATATGCCCACTCTAGTGCAGAAAACTGATTTTCTCTTTTCTAGCAGGCATAAATGATAGTTCAATTGTTAACATTTACCTAGTGACTAGGTTTTCTTTCGTTCTTTTTTTTTTTTTCAAAAAAATGTAACACTGTTCTAAGAAAAAAGTAGCACTAAAGTGACTCCTACTGACATTCTGCTACACTCATAGATGAGCACCTTACCCAGCCATTCTCAGAGAAACTTCCTCTCGCAGCAGATGGGAACAAATATAGAGATTCACAGACAGTCATAATGAAGAGAATTGAAGGCCTTAGAACACTCAGCCCTAAATGGTATGACTCCATCAAATTCCCTTTCTCAAAATGTAAAAGCCAGAGGTACTGGAAGTCACAAAAAAAAAAAAAACAAGGCCCCCTAACTCAACAAGAGCAAAATTCGGGGAACTCAGAGAGATTGAAGCAGTACACAAAGGACCTGCATGGGTCTGTGCCAGGTCCTCGGTGCTTATATTATGGCATCCAGTTTAGTGTTGTTATGGGGTTCCTAAGTGTAGGTCTCTGATTCTTGCGCCTTCTGTTGATTTGTCTTGTTCAACTGTAATGTATTAATTTTTACCATATTTTAAAAAGTGTGTACCTCTAATTCTCTAGCTTTCACCAGTCGTCTCTAGTGGTGAAGTGGGGAGGCAGGAATCACAGTCCATATAGTATGATGGCTTCAAGCTAATGCAGAAAATATTTTCTGAAGAAGAAACTACTTGGAATAAGACCAGAACTTGCAGGAAAATTACTTATGAGACATAATTACAGAAAGCAACTGCTTATGGAAATTGAACCAGAGAGTCGAAGGATCAGAGCTCCCTGGCTGTTCCCAGTATAAATTCCATAGAACTTCTAATGGACTCCACTTCCAAACTTGCTGGATGCTCCCGGAACACAGAGTTGCTTCAGGGACTATTGTTTACCTTGATGCATTGATTATTAGAAACGTAAAGATAAAATATACCATTTGATCCAAATTTAATCTATTTTCAACAAAGATGTTTTAGTACAGTTTAACTTTTGTCCTTTCATTATTTCCTTATTCTTTTAAATATTTATAAACCAGAGGAAAGTTGCAAGTACAATAGAGAGAACAAGAGGAGAAGCATTCTCCTGTGATCCATTTGCAATGCGGTTTCCCACCACCTCTGAAGATTTTAGAGTAATTCTTTCAAAGACATTCTCCTGCATAACCTCAATAAAGCCATCAAAATCAGGAAGTTATGTTGATACATTAGCATCATAAAATCCACGCACTTCCCTCAAATTTCACCACTTGTTCCTATAATGTCATTAGTGACAAAAAGATATTCCAAAGTCGCTGTTACCTTTGGTGTTGTCTCATCTCCTACATCTTCAGATGCTCCTCATTTTTTGCTTGTCTTACATGACCTTGTCATTGAACAATAAAAGCCAGCTTTTATAACATCCCTGACTTGAGTTATCTCATGTTCCTTTATGATTATAGTTAGGGATTTTACGTATTTATTTGAAAAGTGTTGCATACAGTATGTTATTTTTTTCCTGTTGCTTATTGTCTCATACCTGACTTTAAGCTGCTTCATTATTTATATTGTTTTTTATCATTTGATTAAGATATGGTTAACAAATTTCCTCATAGGAAAGCTCTTCCTTTTTTCCTTACATTTAGTAATTGTTTAAGAAGAAATGCAGGCAAACTGAGTGACTACTTCATTTCTTATTAGTTTTTTACCCACTGATATTTAGCACCAATTGCTGTTTAACAAATGATAATTTTCTTAATAGTGCTTCCTACACTGTCGATAAGTGAAGTCTTCTCTTTTCACCACTGAACTGCATATGTATCTAGAGTGATTTTCATTTTGGATTTGGATTATGACAGGTTTGGACAGAACATTTTGCTCAGTTTGCTCTGTTTTGATCTCCAGTGTCTAACATGTTCTTTGAAAATTCCCGTTTCTAGTACAAGAACTTCGAAGGTTATCATTTATTTCTACTTTCTAAGGCAATTGGTTCCCTCAAGAAAAAAAAATTATGCTGAAGAAACCATGGCTGGAGATGGCTCAATGGTCAAGAGCACTTGCTGCTCTTTCAAAAGATCTAGTTTAAATTTCCAGCACTCATGTATCAGCTCACAACTGTCTGTTACTCCAATTCTAGGGTACCTGGTGTCCCTTCCGGCCTCTGCAAGCACCAGGCACACATTGCTACACAGACATACATGCAAGCAAATCATCAGCACTCATGTGATATACATACATGCAGGAAAATACCATAGACATAAAATGGAATAAATAAGTCTAAACAAGGAAAAAGAAACTAAAGATCTAGGACCTCCATGTTTGTTATTGAGGTGTCATTGTTGCCAGAGCCTTATGTGAAAACCCAACACAGAGTGGATTGGTTACTTTTACTGTATCTGTGACCAAAGATCTAACAAAAGCAACTTAAGGAAGGCGGAATCATTGAGGAAGAGCACAGCACAGAATGATGGAAAGGCACAGTAGGGACAAGGCTCTTGGTTGCACCTTCTGCAATCAAGAAGATTGCATTAAATGCTGTCTCAATTTTACCTCTTTATACACTCAGCGAGCTCACCCCATGCAATGATGCCAATCACATTTAGGGCAGGTTCCCCACTCCTCAGTTAAATCTCTCTAAAGTTCACACTCACAGAAATAAACAGAGCTTTATTTCTTAAGGATTCTAAATCCAGGCAAGGTGTCATTGAAGATTAGTCATCAGAGGATTTGTTCCAACTTTCTTCTCGGCATACATTAAACATCTTCTTCATTAACTAGACACTTGCAACATATTCCTTTTATTATGCTTGCCACCCAATCTTTCCTGTGTCTAAACTCTTCACAGAGGATCTAGCATTTCACCCTGAGTCACTATCATCCCCTCACCAGGACTTCTTTGTCAATGAATGCAGATGCTAACAAGGTGCCACAGGCTGCCTCCACTGTGCCCTTCACCACTAACTAGTAGATGCTCATCTTGGTCAACCTGAGTTAATAGTTCTGGTGTCAAATTCTTTAAGAAAGAAAGGTAGGAAATCAGAAAGCCAGGAAGGAAAACTCTCCTTGACTGTTTACGTGGATTATATCTTGAGGCTGTTTTCTCATTTTAATAATGGCATTATATGTGGATCTCTCATAATCTCCTTTGTAACCCATTCAAAGGGCATATACAATATAAAATGATGCAAACGAAATTTCAGTTGGAAGACTTCAAGACCACTTCTGAGTGGTACAAAAGTAGAGTGTTCATCCAATCTGCATATGGAGACCTCTCAGAACATAAAAGTGTACTTTCAGAGAAATGCGCTCCTTTACAAAAACCAAGGCAGATGAAAGGAATGGCCCCAGGAACGTTAGTGGCACTTTGATTGCACGGCTCTTCCTACTCACACGCCTGAATGTACCACTTGTGTGATCTTGAGCATTTACCTAACATTTCTATGAGCTGATTTCCTCATCCATGAAAGGCAAAGTCGTATTTCCTTGTCGGCATCACAGGAAGGTCATCTTGATTTTCATGAAGTATGCACTATTATGAATTTCTCAGAAATAGCCAGTATATTCCCCATCTGAGATCAGGAGAAAATACATTATCAGAAGCTCATGATTGGGAGTCCCCCTGTGGGCTTCTCTTTGGATTTAGTGTTAAAGAAAGAAACAATTTCTCCAGCTCTGTAGCATGATGCCACAACTGGAGAGAACCTACCCTGGGGATCAAAAGGGAAAGCAGGCAGGCTTTGATTGGCATGAAGCTGGCAGCTGATGAATTCCAGTAAGAGGGAGAAAACCTAGGTTCAGGAAGCTGCTGTGTCATCTAAGTGAATAAGGCCAGGGTCTAGGCAACCAGAACTGTCTACCAGACCAAAACCATGCAAGGTTGTAGTCAGCATCCTGGCCCTGCCTTCCTAATCTACAACTAACTTTACATTTTCAAAAAAAATGCAAGTCTGTTTACTGCAGCATTTTTATGAGGCAAAAAAGGGGAAACCAGGAAAGTAGAAAACTGAATACTCAAAAAATAAAATGGTGGATTTTTTTAAATCAAAAGACAAATGAACAAACAAAAAAATCACATGAAGAAGCAAAAATATAGATTCATATATTTTCCATTACCCTGGCTTTGAAGAGATTTGCAAAACAAAAAAAAACTGAACAAAGTTATATTTTTGATTTTGTTTTTTAGTTGTAAAATGTGGGTCTTTTTCATTAAATTAAATTGTGTATCTATTTTATTTCATTAAATGAAATTGTGTATAAATTTTATTACTGTGATTTAAAAATACACAATATAGAAACAACTCTCACAACAGCTATTAAAAAATAATGGTATTAACAAAGAATATTAATTCCATAAAAAATTTCTTAACTTTTGCAAAGAAACACAACTCTTCTGCTAATGAAAAAAAAATTTTGTAACCAAAGTTATTTTGAATTCAAAGAATTAGGTAGGGGGTGCGTTTTCACCATTTATTTAACCCACAGTGTCATACTGTTTTGATTGCCATTGAATAGAAGAACAAGAATTTAAACTCCCTGAGAGAAAAGATGTTGTATAAGGAGTAGTTATGTGAACAGTCATCAGAATGTGTTATGTCCATCCATGGCCAATAGTTTGTAATTCTGTCAGCTCACTTTCACTGTTGTTGTGAAGATCAAAGAAAGACAAAATATAAAAATGATTTAGTAACTACATAAATATAAGAAATGTATCATTTGTGTTAAGAATTACTTTACCCCAATAGTCTGAGACCTGGCATGAATACTTGAGGCTCTCACTACACTGCAACTAAACTACAGAATAAAAATATTGCAAATGAACTCGGGCACAAAGAGAATCATCCAGCCCCCTGACTAGTTGTGTGGTATGTGAGACCCTGAGGCAAGAAAGAAATGATTGTCTGATCAGAGGATACACAATGATATTCATAGCTATTCAACAGTACATACAGCACATCCTCAGAGAAACATAATCACACAGTGTTAAATTCAGAGCACAAACTTACAGGGAATAAGAAATTTCAGTAGAAAATAAATGATATCCACACTGGGGCATCTTTGACCATAACTTTGGAAGACGGAGGGTTAAAGTGCCTTCAGATGTCACTTGTACCCATATATTGTGACTGTCTAATTCATGATTTTGAGAGCCACAACTTGCAAAATTCCCAGCACCTGGGGACATTCTCTGCCATTAATTTGGGTGTAGCAGTCCCTTTGCAGTAAGTCGGAACTGTAGGGCAAGAATTAATGGCCAGCTATAGCCTTTACTCAGACAATAGCAGCTTGTATGAGTAGGAGACAATTAATTGCAGCATTGGCCTCTGTTCCTAAATTCCCAGTTCTAAGCAAAGAAATGCATGTTCACTAGAGAGTCATTGAAAACAGTGAAAGCAGGATTCCAAAAATTCATTAACTAAAGGATGTCCTCTTTGCAATGAACCAAAATTCCTCTCTAAATGAATTTAGGTGTTTCCAGATTCCTCAAAGCAAACTGAGTAACACTTTCCTGTTCAAAATCAAGGACTTCATGTGATTCTGAAGATCTTTGATTGTCTCTTCAGGAAACTCTTACACTACATAGTACCTGTAGGTTTAGTAGTTGAAATGATATTGAGCTGCACTGCATACAAATACCACTATTCTCAAAGACAGATTCCAGAGACCCACGTAAAGATTTTCCGTTTGTTCATGCAAGAAAAACTTCCTTCTACTGTATGCAACTGCTTTTATAAGGGGAAAAGGCAGCTAATCTAGTTTCCTCTAATTACTTTTTATGTTGTGCTGTGTTACTGACCTACCCTGGAAGTTACACCTACGCTATGACCAAGTAAGAGATACTAGCTTGCAAAATGTGAATAAGAAAATATAGGACACATTAAGATGGAATCTTTCTTTGTCTCTCTGCCTTACTCCTATTCAAACAGGAAATACGATGCCTCCAATTTCACTGATTACTGGTTTCAGCAGTAACTTATCAAAACAATGATAGGCCGGTGACAAATGAACCCTAATGTTATTTTCCCAACAGACGTAGAAGCTGAACTGTACACCCCAGAGCAATCATACAAGGGAACATTGTATTTGCCTACTAGCTCTTTGAGCCTTGCTGGTCAGATGCTTTACTTTACTGTAACTGAGCCTTTAACCAAAGAATTCAAACAGAGTGTTTAAAACTCAGTGTTCCTATGATCTCTCAGAATTTGATTTCATTTACAGTCAACTTACCTAGTGTCTCTGGTCAGTAATGTATATCTACTGAAAAGAATAAATTTCCTCAAGAAACTCAAAACAAAGACACATGCAAGTGACTTAGAAGGGGTCTCACGTCTTTTGGAAAGGAGGCCATGGCCATGTGAGGGTATATCCACCATAGAGGTAACTGAAATACTTGAGGTTTAAAACAGTCACAAAAAGTGAAAGTATTTCATTTTTATAGTAGGCACTATGTCAGAGTTTTCAAATACGCTGTGTGCAAATTTAACAGCACAATAGGTTGTATTCCACAGTCTTATTGAAGGGCAGGGAGATGCGTTACAAAGACAGGCCACAGATAAAAATTTGGCTCTCAAAATAGTGGGAAAATACTCAGTTTACAAACAAGTCAGATTAGAATTTAAATCCAGATTCTGTTACTTTATTGACTCCTATCTTAAGCTCCAGTTTCTTTATTATTATTATTGTTATTGAGCTATACATTTTTCTTTACTCTCCTCCCATCCTCCCCTCTCCCCTTGTACCCTATTCCATGACCCTAGTGTTCATAATTTACTAAGATCTTGTCTTTTTTACCTTCCTATGTAGATCCATGTATGTCTCTCTTAGGGTCCTCATTGTTGTCAAGTTTCTCTAGGATTGTGGCCTGTAGGCTGGTTTTTCTTTGCTTTATGTCTAAAAGTCACTTATGCATGAATATGTATTATATTTGTCTTTCTGGGTCTGGGTTACCTCACTCAATATATTTTTTCTAGATCCATCCATTTGCCTGCAAATTTTAAGATGTCATTTTTTTTTCTGCTGTGCAGCACTGTGCAAATGTGCCACATTTTCTTTATCCATTCTTTGGTTGAAGGGAATCTAGGTTGTTTCCAGGTTCTGGCTATTACAAATAATTATGTTATGAACATAGTTGAGCACATGTCCTTATGGTATGATTGAGCATCTTACAGGTATATACCCAACAGCGTTATTGCTTGGTCTTGAGGCAGATTATTCCATACTTTCTGAGAAATTGCCATACTGATTTTCAAAGTGGATGCACAAGTTTGCATTCCCACCAGCAATGGAAGAACATTCCCCTTACCCCACATCCTTTCCACCATAAGTTGTCATCAATATTTTTTATCTTGGCCATTCTGATAGATATAGCATGGAATCTCAGAGCTGTTTTGATTTGCATTTCTCTGATGGCTAAGGATGTTGAGAATTTTCTTAAGTGTCTTTCAGCCCTTTGAGATTCGTCTGTTGAGAGTTTTCTGTTTAGGTCTGCATCCAATTTTTTTATTGTTATTTTGAGATCATTTTTTTATTTGTATGTTTTGGAGGTCAGGCCTCTGTTTGATGTGGAGTTGGTAAAGAACTTTTCCCAATCTGTAGGCTGCTGTTATGTCTTGTTGACCATGTCCTTTGCTTTACAAAAGCTTATCAGTTTCAAGAGGTACCATTTATTATTCATTGCTTCTCTGTGTCTGTGATACTGGAGTTATATTTAGGAAGTGGCCTCCTGTGTCAATGCGTTCAAGTGTACTTCCCACTTTCTCTTCTATGAGGTTCAGTGTGGCTGGCTTTATGTTAAGGTCTTTGATCTTTTTGGACTTGAGTTTTGTGCATGATGATAGATATGGATCTATTTGCATTCTTCTACATATATTGATATCCAGTTTGTTGAATATACTTTCTTTTTCTCCTTGTATAATTTTGGCTTCTTTGTCAAAAATCAGGTATTTGTGAGTGTGTGGATTGATATCCAGGTCTTCAATTTGATTCCATTGGTCCTTCTGTCTGTTTTTATGCCAATACCAGGCTGTTTGCATTACTGTAGCTCTATAGTATATGTGATTTAACTTATCTCTCAGCGTGACTAGAGTTTTAAAAATGAAATATACAAAATCATTTTGTAAATGGTAAAACAATATACACATATGAAGTCTTTCTCTTTTATGAGTGTGCCAGTATTACTAAAACTTAGAAATTAAAGCCCTGAAATAATAAAATGGGAAGACTAGAATTTTTCTTAGCGATTTTCTTGTTTTAATTTGCTTCATTCTGTAAATGAGATAAGGTCTCACTCTGTTTAACGATCATTTATTGAGCTCCACTATTAACCAGGTTCTCTACTGAAGTTGGACAAACAGTTGATGAACAAGTACGCCTGAAGCGGTTAAGATCCTGGTCAAGGAAGCACGGGCCAAAGTTTGACACCTTGAGGCTTAAACACTAGAGAAAGTCCCTTTCTGGGACTCAGCTTTTGCTGTCTCTCTGCTCAGGTTTTCTTACCTGCCTCAAATCACAGAAGCTTTTAAAAATCCTTTTAACACCTTAAAGAAAATCAGTGCTCCAAAGTTCTAAATGAGATGTCTCCACAAAATTCCTTCCCTCAGAGCTCAGGGAACACAGTGGAAAAGAAGGTAGGAGTTGGAAAGACAGCAGGGAGTGGGAGGAGTGAGTGACACAGGACAGAGGACACCACAGTAAGGCATTCTGAAAACAACTGAGCATGAGATCACTTATATGTGGATATTAGATATACCTGTATTAGCTATAGATTATTAGAAAAAGATAATCATGCTATGCCCCCAGACCCAGAGAGGATAAGTAACAAAGTGGGGTTAAGAGGCCTGGGGACACACGAAGATCTCTCTGGGAAGGGGAAATAGAATATATTTTACAACTGAACTGGGGATGGCTGAGGTTGGGAATAAGAAATATCAGGGAGGGAAAGAAAGGAGAAAATACTGGAAGAAATGACTGGAATTGCGGAAATGGGCATTTTGGGGAGACATGGAAACCTAGGGCAGTGGAAACTCCAAGGAATCTACAAAAGTAATCATTGCAATGGCTCCTGATATTGAGGGACATCTCAACTGGCTATCTCCTGTAACCATGCAAGGCCTCAAGTGGAGGGATGAGGATACCAAGCCAGGCACAAATCATCAACCTCCTGTTTGTCCTGCCTGCAAAGTGCTCTAGGACTAGAGCCTAGCAGAATTGGCATCAGACAGACCCAGAGAGACTTCATCCAGCAACTGATGGGAGCAGATGCAAAGTCCCACAGTCAAACATTAGGCAGAGAACAGGAAGCCCCATGGAGGAAGGGTAGGAAGGATTATAGGGGACAGGGACACCAGGAGAACAAGATCTACAGAACTAAGTGACTGAGGCTCATGAGACTTTCAGAGATCAGGAAACTTAAAGGTTTCTGACATAGATCTTTTGTGTAGGTCTGACTAACTTGCTCTTTTGTGGCATTCTAACAGTAAGAGCAGGGGCTGTCTAGCCTTTTTTTTTTTTTTTTTTTTTTTTTGCCTGTGGGACCCTGTCTCTCCTACTGGGTTGCCTCATCCAGCCTTGATGTGCTCATATGGTCTGGGGCTTATTGTAGCTTGTTATGCTATGTTTGCTTTACATTCTTTGGAGGCCTACTCTTGTCTAAGGTGGGGGAAACTGCAGTGAGGATGTAATATATGAGAGAAAAATAAAAATTTAAATAAAAATATCTGAGCAACACTCATATGAACTCACAAGACTGAAACAGCATGTGCAGGACTTGCCCAAGTCTGCATCTGGTTTTCTGCACACATACTTTAACTTTCAGCTTAGTGCTTTTATGGGACTCTTGACTGTGTAAAGAAATGGATCTATTTTTTCTTGTGTCTTTTCCTGTTTTTTATTAGTTTTTATTTTTCTGTTGAGTTGTCATGTCTAACTTTTGTATAATGGTTTCTATTTTATCTTATTCTATTTTATTTTGTTATGGTTTTTTGTTATCTTCTAGAAGCTTGTTTTTGTATAATGAGACAGATAGGTGTATTATGCATATATAATGTATGTACTGTGTATCTCATATATATATAATGTGTATATATGTGTATCTCTCACACACATATGCATATCTTATATATATGTGTATCTTATTTATATGTATATATGAGAAAGATAACTAGATGATTATGTATAAGTGTATACACACACAATTAAGGAGGATTATCCTGAAATGCTTGTTAAATGCCACTTTTTGCCTTAGACAAGGCCAGGGTACTCATTAGTGTAGCTGGAGTGTCTTCTGTCCCTGCTGAGTCTTTAGTTTGTCTGGGCTGCTCTTTCAGAACTCAAAGATGTAAAACACTCTCAACTTACACCCCCATGGTGCCCTTTCTCTTCCCAGGTAGCAACACCACACATCTGTTTTCCAGTCACATTCAGTTTTTGAATCGCACTTGTATTCTTCTTTACTCATACACACACTTCTTCATGGTGTGCTTTTCCTCGTCTTGTTTATGTAACACGTAATTAATCTCTAGTGAAATGGTTCCACAATGCTTTTTAAACTTGTCCAGGAAGGCTACCCCTCAGCAACCAACTTTGTCAATAACGTTACTACAGCATTCCCCATGCAATGACATAATTGTATTGGTGCATGACTGAGTTGACTACTTGGTCACTCACTCGCTCGACAATCATTTATTGACTCGTTACTTTGTGCCAACCACTCAATGTAATACCAAAGACTAAAAGCAAAGTCCTTGATTTTGAGGAACTTACAATGTGATTATAGATATATGACTGCTAATACAGAGGGCATACTCTGGGTAAAGTAGAAACTAGGAGCAAACTGCAGACTCAAGGTTAATATTAAAGTTAGAAAGTATTAGAATATCAGACGCAAGCTATTATCACCTGTACAGGAAATACATTTCAAAATAATTAAGTGATTCAAACCTCCAAGTGTACTCCAAAACTGTGTATTCAGTGCCTCTACTACGAAACTCTATAGGTCTGTAGCTAAATGCATCAGTGTTCATTCTTTCCCCTTCCCTCCTCCATCTTTTTGCTTCTGTATTTTCTGAGGCATTAATGATACTCCACATACCTAGTTTCTCCAGTCGAAGCTACAGTGTTACCCTATATTCCTTCCACTTACTTATATCTAGTTGCTCATAATAACTATTGCACACAAGTGATTCTTCTGTGTCACCCACAATGACTTAATTGTGTTCACAACCATTCAACTCAGTGGGTTACTGGATTACTGCAATCTGTCTTTCTCTCTTTCTTATACATGTATATAATGTTCTTTTATCAAATATACCCTGAATCATATACCTTCTCCAAAATTTTTTATTCCAACTCGATGTACTCTTTTTTTGACCCACTAAATCCATTTACTGTTGACAACATGTGTATGGGTATCTTCATTTGGGTTTTTTATTGTTGTGAGGAGACACTATGACTCTTATAAGGAAAACATTTAATTGAGGGGGAAGTTTCAGAAATTCAGCCCATTATCATCATGGCAAGGAGCATGGCAGCAGACATACAGATGTGATACTAAAGAAACAGCTGAAAGTTCTACATCTTGCAGGCATCAGGAAGTCAACTGACAATCACACTGAAGGAAGCTTAAGCAAACGAGACCTCAAAGCCCACCCCCACAGTGACAGACTTCCTTCAACAAGGCCACACCTCCTAATAGTACCACTCCCATTAGGGGCCATTTTCTTTAAAACTACCACATTGGGTGTAGACCCATTCACTGGAGTATGGGCAACCTACAGAGAACAGCATTCCTGAAGAAAACTGAATCTTCTTCCTACAGCAGCCATCAGTTGCCAGTGGTTCTTCTGCTGTATGTGATTTCATAATACCTCCTCCCTCCGTGCTGGAACATTGGCTAGCTTGATTTTGCATACTTATTGTATATTGTGCACAGATACTGTGAATTCAGGTGTATAATGAACTTGTCATGTCCAGAAAAGATTATTTCATTACTCCTCCACAGACACACAATTGGTCAAATTATAGGAAATTTCTCAGTCCTAAATGAAATATCTTTTTATTACCTGCCCACCAAGTTCAGTGACTTATTGTTATATTTTCCCTTCTTATCTCACCATATGCTTGTGAAGATAAAATTTATTTTTGAAGATGGTTGTCACAGATCATGTTGTTTAAGTGCTAAACATATTTCAGTTTCTTCACATCTCATTTAGAATAATTTCTCATGTATTATTCCAGACCAAATTACCTAACCCTTCCAGCATCACCCTTTATCTTTGAATTGAACTTGGATCTCCGTCTTCCAATCATATGGAATTGTTTCAATTCTCTTCATAACAAATTGTGGCTTCACCTATGTGTAACTTTGGCCTTTATTAGAAATTTGACTTTATTTCATGGCCATTTAAAGTTTGAGTCTACCAGAAAGGCTTTACACCCTCCTTAGGTATCTATATTTAGATATGTTCATATTTATATCTATCATGCTTTTTAAAAATACCTACCATAATGGTAGGTTTGATTTTCTATCTTTAAGCTATCTCATGCTGCTTTTTTTCCTCTTTGACTTTCTGTTCTATACTGAATTGAAACATTCCATCTTAGAGAGGCATCATTAAAACTTAGGAAATACATACACACACACACACACACACACACACACACAGAGAGAGAGAGAGAGAGAGAGAGAGAGAGAGAGAGAGAGAAGGACAGACAGAAGACACACACACACATACACCTGAAGACACACACACACATACACCTCACAAGTCTTAGGAGATTCCTGAAACTTAGAAAAATTACAAAGCTCCTCTCTCAGGTTTTATAGAAATATTAGTTTCTTGAGAGAGGAGATATTCCAACCTGAAAGCTGCTTTTAAGTCAGGCAAGGAGAATATAACTCCAAGGAAGAGAATATAACTTTTGTAAGTCAGCACCCATGCTTGATGGAATAGACTTTTTATTGATGTAGCTACCTTTGATTTTTTTCATGCTTTTTAAAATAACCTAATAAACTTACTGGTTCACTAAACTAGATATGTGTGAAATTGCTTCTTGGTCTGTTCCCATTGTGCCAATTGAAGTGAATATATTTGCTCATGCCATAAACACTATCCAGACTTTCTGCTTCCTCCTCTATTTTTACTTAATCCCAGCACCATGTACATATGAGATACCCACTAAGTGTGCATTTAGTAAGTGAATGAAAGAACATGAAGGAACAAATGCAATACAGGTAAATAAATGTAATAGTTAAAATTCTCAGACAGTTAATACTTGCCTACTTACACTATCTAATTGATTTTCTTTCAGAAGCAAATATTATCACTAATTCCACCATGAGGTAAAAGTAAATAGTAAACACAGTACTAGAAAGTATAAGTAAACTGGAAAAATATAAACGACAATAGATTTAATCAAATATAAATTAAACAAAAATATTTCTTAATTCCTGATATGTAAATAATAGTTTTGAAGTAGCTATATTCTATATTAGAAGCCAGGAAACTTTTATGCAAAGGTTCACTTGTATCACATAGGTTTCTTTGTTTTGTAAACAAACTCTTGAATCTATGGAAACAGTCTTGGTCAAAAACAGACTCTTTCTCAGTATGGATGGGGAAGGATCTCATATAGTCCCATCATTTCTGTGGAACTATGTGCATGGGTGGTGGATGATATAGTAGAGGAGGGAGTATGATAGGGAACCCTAAAGATACTTCAACAGTGACAAAAAGATACCTACTACTTTAAAAGTATGTGAATTTATATATGTATTTGTGCTTGTATGTATGTGTTTGTACATGTATACATTAAAGGAGTTAGAATAGTGGCCTCTCCTAACAGAAGACCAGCTAGGCTGCCCACAGATTTTCTCCAATGTCTCTGTTTTCTCAGACCCAATTTTCAGATTCATTCCTAGTGCTGAAATAAAACATCAGCCTCAGACTCTTTTTTTCCAGTGTCCATGCCTCCTGTGGATCACCATGCCAGGGACCATCCTAGCAGCCATCCCTTATCCCAGCCTCCAACACCAGTAAATATTACCCTTGAACCTACCAGCTGAGCATTCCAGTCAAAAAGGGAATGCACGGTCAACATACACTCTAAAAATCCAGAAAAGAAGCATACCAAGGAACAAAACAGCCACCCATCAAATACAAACCCAGAAATCAGCACCTAAATTTATAATCCCTAAAAAAAACTCAATGCATAGATGCCAATATAAAAACATAATCAGGAATAGCCAGGACATGTTTCTACCTGAGCCTAGCTGTGGTCATACAATAGACTCTAAATACTCCAACATAGTTGAAATGCACGTAAAACCCTTAAAACCAACTAAGTGAAGATTATAGATGTCTTTAATGAGGAAATGGATAAATCACTAAAGAAATCTGGAAAAACATTAGCAAAAAATTCGAGTAAATGAATAAATCCCTCAGTTAAAACCAAGAAAAATAAAGTTAAAGTAAATGAATAAAACAGTTCAAGACCTGATTATAAAAATAGAAGCAATGAAGAAAACACAAACTAAGGGAACTCTAAAAATGAAAAATTTAAGAATGTGGATAGGAATTACAGAGTCAAGCTTGACCAACAGAATAAAAAGATGGAAGACAGAATCTCAGGCAACAAGTGCACAGTAGAAGGAATGGACACCTCAATCATTGAAAAGTAGAAAAAAATTCTGACACAAAACATACAGGAAATCTGGGACAATATGAAAGAACAAACTTAAGAATAACAGAAAAATAGAAAGAAGAATCCCAGAAAAATATCCAGAAAATATTTCAACGTATCATAGAACATGTTTCTAACCTAAAGATTTCTATTAAGGTACAAGAACCATACTGTACATGAAATAGATCCAACCAGAACTTGCTTCATAATAATCAAAGTACTAAACATATAAAAAAACAGGAAGAAGAATATTAAAATCTACAAGGCAAAAAGACAAAATAACATATAAAAACAGACCTATTAGAATTAAAACTAACTTCTCAATGGAGACTCTAGAAGGCAGAAGGGCTTGGAGACCTGTGTTGCAGGTTCCAAGAGACCACAGTTGCCATCTCAGATACTATAACCAGCAAAACTCTCAACCATCATTGATGGATAATACAAAATATTCTATGATCAATTCAAATTTAAACAATATTGTCAAATCAAGCCTTACAGAAAGTTCTAGAAAGAAAACTCCAAGTATACCCATGAAAATATAGAAAATAAAAGACCTCATACCCACAAACCCAAAAGTCACAAACACACACACACACACACACAAACACACTAACACAGTCACATATACACACCACAATCAACACCAGCACCAAAACATCAGGAATAGAGAATTATTTATCCTTGATATCTCTCAGTATCAATGGTTTCAACTCCCCAATAAAAAAGACACATACTAACAGAATGGTTCCATCCTTCTGATACATCTAAGAATCGTACAAAAACATCAAGGATAGACATTACCTCAGGGTAAAGGGTTGGAAACAGATAATCCAAGCAAATGAAACTAAGAGAAGCAATCTTGTATAGCTATCTTGATATCTAGCAAAATAGACTTCAAACAAAAATTGATCAAAAGGGATGGGAAAGGATGCTACATGCTCAACAAAGGAAAAATTCCACCAGCATGACATTTCAATTCTTAACATCTATACCCCAAACATAAGGGCACCTACATTTGTAAAAGAAACATGGGTACAGCTTAAATTACATATTGAATCTTACACACTGAGAGTGAGAGACTTTGATATGCTACTCTCTGTAGGTGGAGGTCACTCTTTTGTTCCTGATGTGAGACTCACTTTGTATGCTGTGAATACCATTGGTTAATAAAGAAACTGCCTTGGCCTGTTGATAGGGTAGAACTTAGGTAAGCATAGAAAGCTAAACTGAATGCTAGGAGAAAGGAGGCAGAGTCATTAAGAAGCCACTGGACACAGTTGCCAGACTTTACCCAGTAAGCCACAGCCTCATGGCAATACATAGATTACTAGAAATGGATTAAATTAAAATATAATCACACAGAAACTATATTCTTTGCAAAACTGTTTGGCCAATAGCTTAAGTGTATCTTAGCTAGCTCTTACATCTTAAATTAAGCCATTTCTATTAATCTGTGTATCACCACATGGTTGTGGCTTACTGATAAGGTTTCATCCAGTGTCCAGCATCTGTCTCCCAGCGGGTACATGACTTCTCCCTGACTCTGCCTACTTTCTCCTCCTCTATCTACCTGGATTTCCCACCTTGTCCTATTCTGCACTGCAGTAGGTCCAAACAGCTTTTTATTAACCAATGGTATTCACAGCATACAGAGTGGAATCCCACATCAACTCTTGCTAATGGACAAGGCATCCAGAAAAAAAAAAACGAAAGAAAACAAAAGAATGCTAGAACTAAAAGACATTTAAAACAAATGGGCCTAACAAATATTTGCAAAACAGTTCAAACAATAACAAAAGAATATACCTTTTTTTAGCACTTTACAGAACTGTCTCCAAAACTGACCACATGCTTTGTCACAAAGCAAGTCTCAACAAATAGAACAAAACTGGAATAACTTACTAAATCCTATCAGANATATCAAAAAACCAACTAAACCAATTTTATAATGGGATACAGATAAAAACAAAGAATTCTCAATATAAGAATCTCAAATGGCTGAGAAACACTTAAGGAAATATTCTACATCCTTAGTCATCAAGAAAAATATAAATCAATTCACTTTGAGATATTATCTTAAAGCTGTCAGAATGCCTAAGGTAAAAAAAAAAAGTGACAGCTAATGATGCCTAGGATGTGGAGCAAGGGGAGCACTCCTCCCTACTAGTGGGAGTGCAAACTTTTACAGATCCTATGAAAACCAATATTGCAATTCTTTAAAAAATTGAGACTAGATCTACTTCCACTATACATGTCCAACTATATTACACTTTGACATATACCCTAAGGATGCTCCATACTACCACATAGATACTTGCTCAACTGTATTCATTTTGTGCCTTTATTCATAATATCCAAAAACCAGAAATAACTTAGATGCTTATCAATAGAAGAATAGATAAAGAAAAATGTGGTATATTTATACATTGGAGTATTATTCAGCTGGTAAAAAGAATGACATCATGAACTTTGCAAACACATGGATGAACTAGCAAAAAAGTCATCCTGAGTCAGGTTACCCAGACCCAGAAAGATAAATATGATACATATTGACTTAAAAGTGAATATTAACTGTTAAGATAGTGACAACCAAACTGTAATCCACAGACCCAGAGATGTTAGGGAAAGATGACTCTACAGGAGATCCATAGATCTCCCTGGGAAGGGGAAATAGAATTGTTTTTGAAGATGGAATAGAAGCAGGGACAGATGGGAGTGGAAGGGATCAGGGTTGGGGGAGTGATGGAAAGAGAGAGTGAAGGTAGAGACAGCTAGAATTAGGAGGCACTTGTAGTTGCATATGAAAGCTTCCATTACCCCTAGTAATGGAGGATATGGAGTGTGAACTGGCCATCTTTTGTAACCAGGCAAGGCCTCCAGTGTTGGGCCAGGGTTGCATTGAATCAGGTTTTAGGCTAGGAGAGTCCAATATAGATCCCCATACAACCAATGCTAATACTAGAATTGTCACTATTTTAAATCTGAGATGGGGTTCCATTTTTGAGGAATCAAACCAGTTCATTGTACATAGAGAGGTCGAGTCGGTGCCTGCATTGAGCCTTCGCCCCTATGTTGTAGTCTCTTTGGTGTGGGAAGGTACTCTATAGGCGATCAAAAAAGAAACATAAACACCAACCCAGACACAAAACTTTGACCTACAAACTTTCCCACATGCAAGATGTATTACGGCAATCACAATCATGGCATAGAACTTTTAGGAGTGACCAACCAATGTTTCATTTAATTTGAACCCCATGCAGCAAGAGTGAGTCCATGCTCTGTACTGCCTGGATGGCCAGTAACTGATGAATGGATAGCCACAATCCCTGGGGTAGAACCAAGCATGACTGGCCAAAGAAGAAGAGGAGGAGGAAGAGGAAGAAGAATAAGTTGCAAAATAAACAGTAATTATCCTGATACTTAAAGGAAAAGGGGAAAGAAAGAAAAATGCTAAACCAAAAAAAGGTAAAAACCAATAAAGTAATTCCTAATGATATTCCACTATACTCATAGGTCAGGGCTTTGTCCAGTCATCATCAGAGAGGTTTCCTCAGGCAGTGTATGGGAGTACTGGGGTCAGAGACCCATAGCAGACATTATATGATTTAGACATGCGGACATTTAGAGATAGTCTAAATTTGAGGTCTCCATCATGTCTTACCTCTTGGAGCTCAGGAATCCTGTAAAAACAGGGGCTCAAAATATTGTAAGAAGCAAAGAGGATGCAGGACACCAGGAAAATATGGCCCACTGAATCAACTAAGCAGACTCACATGGGCTCACAAAGACTGAAGAGGCAAGCTTGGGGCCGGCATGGGGTCTGTACCAGGTTTTCTGTGTTTATGTTATGCCTGTCAGCTCGGTATTTTTATGGGAATCCTAACTGTGGGAGTGGATGTCTCTGAATCTTTTGTCAGCTCTTAGGACAACTGTGTTTGGCACCTTCTGGCAGGAGAAAAAAAGAGTATTTCAGGAGGAAAAGTATTCTACCTTTTGCTGGCTTAATTTTCTCTGTTGCCTTGGAGCTGATCTGCTCCATGAGTTGCTGATGCTGATTTCTTTAATGACAGTAAAACTGGTGATTCCAAGCTTATATCCCAGCACCTCTCTGGGCACTTTCCAGGTTTCCAGCACCGTATTGGGACTATTGAGGAGTGCACGTTGTACACTGGGTGACTACCAATTCACTATTTCCCTCACTGAAGCTCTTCTGGGAGTATTCCTGCTGTGGAGGCACCAAGACTGGGTATCAATACTCAGAGTCTCTGGTGTGATTTTGCTGTTATTAAAATTCTTCTAGTAAATTCTGATATGTATGGAGGTGTGTGTCTACATAATTCAGTTCCTCTAGAGAAACCTAACAAAAACAGTATGCATGGAAAAAAATTGTTTTAATGAGAATCACATGAAATAAGGAGGAAAAACTGGTGAGGGGTTAGGGTAGGAACTGTGGAATGAAAGAGAGTAAAATGGAGAAATGGGGGTAGATTTGATCAAAATTTATTTTGTTCTTGAATGAGTATTAAATATTTTAAGCAAACTATTTCAGTTGATTTGGCCTGTGGCTGTAGTCAGCTAACTCCATTCATATAATTATGAATTATTAGACCTGTATAGAAAAATAAATTATTATAAACTAAGATTTAAATTTTGATATATTTATACACTTAGTTCATGAGTAATTTCAACAGTTCTTTGATTGATTCAGACAAAGCAGAGCTGATGGAGGACAATGAGTTTCCAAATACTAATTAGTATTGTCATACAACAAAGGTCAAATTAGAAATACAAGGTAATTCTCCTAGGAGGATCTGGATCATCCCTTTCAATCATATCTAGAATCTATATTACTTTAGTTGTCTTATTTGAATAATAATACACTTAAAGTAAACCTGATTCTATAATGTTTTCCATCATAATCCCAAATGTAATGATTTGGATGAGAAAACAACAACCTTTGCGCCACTGATAGATGTGGGATGTGAATTGTCCTCCACAGGTTTGTAGTCCTGAAAGTTGGTCTACAGCTGGCAAGGCTGATTTTAGTGTTTATGGAACGTTTAGAAAGTGGGTGCATGCTGGAGGAAATGTGTCACTGGGAACAGGCCTTGAGACTTTTATAGATAAGCCCAACTTCCTGTCCACATTATGCTTCCTAACTCTGTAAAAAATTGACCCAATTATCTCAGGGTCTTATACCATGTCATCACTGTCATGATACATGGTACTCTAAAAGGATAAGCCAAAACAAGCCCTTCTGCTCCAAGTTGCTTCTTGCTATGTATTTTTGTATTTTGACAATAATGGAAATTTTTTTCTTTATCCTTCGAGTCAATTCACATTGACCTGCCAGCTCCTGAAAGTAAAGAACTCACTGCTTATTCTGTAGAAATATGAATAGGAAGCTAAAGACTTACCAAGGAAACTAGAAAGTTATAAGCAAACTGAAAGGGAAGCACCTTTGTAACTTTAAGGTTTTGCCTAGTTGACTCTACGACTGTTGACTAAGCACTAAACTTTGATACCCTGTCATATAGCATAAGGAGGGACAGCAGAGCAGTGCTTATAAACTTAAAGAAAATGTAAGCACTTTGAAGTCTTAAGTTCCTTTCCAGGAATTCTAAAGGAGAAAACACAGGTTGCTCCAATACTGAGAGGGCTTAAGAGGTGAGTGAACAGGCATATGGTGGGACATCCCACTCTCCAGGACTTCCACAGTGGGACAAAACCCTGGGTCCCTCCCCCAACTCCCTGAGCTATTTTTAGCCATCCAGCAGGGCATTTCCTGTGGGTAGGCCTCCTCAAAATTCAACCCCATCCAGCAGCTCCTCCAAAAGACTAGCCCTACCCTGCCCCCAAACTCGTCTATATTCCTGCAACCTTCCTGGAACTTGAAACACAGCTTGCTCCAGTATTGAGGGAACTTAAAAGGTGAGTGAACAACCCACTC
>JAQHUG010000015.1:11932819-11969911 GCA_028555095.1 Dicrostonyx torquatus | reverse complement strand
GATCAGTTATTATTTCACTTATGCTGTTAGTAAACTACTTTTCTTACCTCTACAATGAAAATCACAAACCACTGATAAATAATTTTGAAAAGTACGAAAGATAAGCATATGGATTGCATTTGAGCAATCAAGATTGTTAAAATGTTTATATTAGCCAAAGCAACCTATAGGTTCATACCAGAATACCAATTTTTCATTAAATGGAAAAAACACTCTATAAAAATTATGAAACCACAAAATACCATGAATACCCAAAGCAATCATAAGTGAAAAAATATAACCATAAGGATTGCGACAATTGAAAACACACAACAAAACTTCGTAATCAAATCTGTAAAGTACCTTTATAAAATCACTCATACATACCAAAACAGAACAATCCAACCAGGAATGAACCTATGCACTTTTAACCAACTCATTTTTATCAAAAACTTAAATTAGAGAAAGAAAAATTTCTTCAATAATTTGTTGTTGCGAAAGTGTGACATCCACATGCATGGGGATGAACATAGATCCCATCTGTTATTATGTTATTATATGCAAAAATAAAAATGTGAGTGCAAGCTGGAAGGGTAGATGAAGACAGGAGAGACTCTTTGGAACATTGGTATTAGCAGAGAACTTTTGGTTATGGCTCCCGAACCCAGATAGCAAAACACAAGCAGAGAAAAAAGATGACTTGACATTCTTGAGTCTCTTCATTGTGATGAAGAAACAACTTACCGAGTGGGAGGAAAACAAGCTGTGAAGCCAGAGATTCATTTCTCCATGTTCATGAACTCAGAGCAGAAAGCAAGCGATCCAATTAAAATATAGGCATAAAACCCGACACAGAATTCTCTGTGCACAAAATATTTATTGGTAAAACCAAACTGTATAGTGAAGCCTTAATCAAGCATTTAAAGACTTCATCTTTGTGAGTGAAGCCTGGCTCATGCAGCTGCATCTTCTTCTTCCAGGCATTGAGAATTCTTTCCTTAACACTTTAAAAAATTTTTTCCAAGATTATCACAAATCCTTAGTATTCTCCCATTCTAGAAGTCTCTCTGAGACTTTAAAAGTCATAATTATGCATTCTGAATATTATGGCAACCTCTAATTCCCATGTTTCTCTAAAACCATCTTATTCAAAATTTCTTTGTGTTTTCTGTAGTTCCTTTCCCTTTAATCTGCACAGCATCTCTTAGAGATTCTGAGTGATTATCCTCCTCACATCACTATGACCATGCTTGTTCCTAAGACATGCTGACTCTGTCCTCTTCAGTCAAGCTCCTGTTTGCTACAGAAAATCAAAAGTCACACTGTTAAAGCAGACTTGCTGTTTTGTAATTTAGTGACTGATGCTCTTCTCCCAAGTAATACGTTATTTTCTTGTCTTTTTTACTAAATATATTAGAGTATATCTGAAATTGTCTCCAAAATTTTTATTCTTTTTCTTTTTTAAATATGTACATTTACATTTATCTATTCATCTATGTGTGCACGTGTAAAATTTAGAAAGGTGATAGCACACGCCTTCTTCTCTCCACCATATTTTAAACCAGTATTTCTCACTGGAACTCACAATTTTGCATAAAATGCTGGACAACAAGTCCCTCTGATTACAAGTCTCTTTCCCATGCAAACACCAAGTGTGGGTGTTGTAGACATTCACTGTGATGCATAACTTTGATGTGTGTGTTAAGGATCTAAATTCAACCAGCACTTTACACACTGAGCTATCTTCCAAGTCCTTCAGTTTTTCTTTTACAAGGATGTGTGTGTGTGTTCGTCTTTGGATGTTTTCTCATTGAGTATCATCATCTGTGGTTGTTTCTCAAGAACTGCATATATAACCCTCTCTTTCTCTTTTAATTAGAAAAACTTGCTATTTTCACCATCAGAAACAAATCTTGATCCTTTTGGCTCATCCTATCCCCATTTTCTTATTTGTTTATCTATTAATGTCTCCAGGACTATCTCTCTTCTTTCTGAATGTCCATTTCATATTTGTTTTTCAAATCTTGAGGACACATGCCTAGCTGTTTCTGCCATTGTTTTGTAGACCATACAATGGCACATCTTTTTTCTCTGTAGTTCTTCCCACTAATTAAACCTTCTAGTGAGAAGAAGGCCAATGTTAGCAATTTAATCTTTTAGATCCTTCTGTTTGTGAACAGTGAAATAGAGAACAGGATGAACAGCTGTGGTATAAACAAAAGTAGGAAGGAAGAAAGATGCACAAGTTGTATGTGCTTTTGTAGTTTTTACCATTTATATGCAAATGGAACACTGCAGAGGTGAACTTGAAGAAAATAGGTTGATATATCCTAAGTTAGCATATATAGATTCATTATGCATTAAGTTACACAAAAAATAAAAGAAAGTAAGAAAAGAAAAAGAAAACTTTATTTTTTTATTTCTTGATATCTTCTCTTTATTCCCAATTTTTTTATTGTTAAAAGAAAAATTTACATTTACTCCCCTTGTACCAGACCCTCCCACTCCCCCAATATCCCACCTCCCTCCCCGTGCTTCTCAAAAATAACATTTCATCTATTCTTATTTGTTCGGGTGTGTTTATATGTGGGCCTATGCAAGCCATGGGGAACAACCTACATGTGTGCATTTTCCTGTCACCTGCTTTGTAGACAGTTCCACAAGGATGAAAACATTCCATTTTAAAAATTGGATATGGGTTGTGAGGGAGTGGTGAAACAATAGTAGGTTTTAAGGGGAAGTTAAACATTCTGTCATGCAGAGAAGGTTTGAAGTTCTGGAAGTAACAATTCAAAAGCTTCATGGAGTTACTGAAACTAATCAGGTTGACTAGACTTCTCCCTCCCAAGGGTGTATCAGCAGTAAGTACTACGGAGAGCTACTCACAGAGCAGTTCAGTGACATTTTACAGCTCAGCAATTCTGACTGTAAAAATGAGATATCAGTAGAAATATTTGGAAGAAGTAGAGACCAGCTGAGCTACCAGGAAGGAGTTCAGACTAACTGAGCCAACTGGCAAGGACACTTTCCAAACCATCATACAGTGCACTCCAGGTTTCCATCTTTCATGAACTGTCACATATGCTGGAGTGAGCTTTGGTGACACACCTGTCTTGGAGACACTTCTCTCTTGTAAATAACCCCTCATTCATATTCTTGTAAGTAACCGCAATAAAACTCATTGAGCTGTGCTCAATTTAACAATTCCTTATCTAGAGTAACCAGACATTTCTTCATGTCTCCCAGAATGATGGCACACAAGACTACAATGTAGGTACCAGGGATGAAACTCATATCATCAAACTTAGCAGCAAGGCCTTTTATCTTCTGAACCATTGTGCCAGCCCACTAACTTACATTTATTTTTCTATAGAGGTCTCCAGACTTCTCTCTCTTGGTACAAAAGAGGAAGTAGATCTGGAGATGGGGGACATGTCTGTTTTAAGAACTACCCCGAATATGTATGAAGGTCATATACAATAGCAACTTGATCACAATGAAGAGTAGATAGATGTATAACAGGCTGCACTCAAGTGGAGATAGTTGCAAGAACTGTATTTCACAGCTACCACTCACCAAATATTCAATTCCATAACCATTAGGTGCTTGACTTCATAGGAAATTGATAATCACAATCAGTAGTTTTTTAAATGTTAGTATATTTTAAGAAACATTCAATATGTTTTTTTCCCTTAAATAGCAAGATGCTAAGGCACAAATTATGAAAGGAACTGATATTCAAGTAAGTATATACAGAAAAAAAATATTTATCTCTCCACAAAGGCTATAAGGCATAGCTACTTAACTCTCAAACTAAAATTTCATATTAAAATAGTAAGAAAATTGCAATATATAGGCTTTACTACTATGGATGTTCAAAAGCAATTTTCAATTTTTCACAGCTTCATTTTAATACATATATTTCCTCAAATTACCCAGGAGAGCTTCCTGTACTGCACATTAGGCACATTCAGAGTTTAAATGCAAAGTTCACACACTCTGAGTCCAGTTTAGGAGAGAGGAAGTAACAAGGACTTTTCAAAGTGCATTTTTTTTTTGCGATAAAGCATGCATTTTTAAAAATCTTCTCTTAACCATATCTGTTTTTCATGTGCCTGTCCATAGTGCCCCACAAAAATTGAGCTTGGGCCAATTACAACAATCTCAATTGATTCCAGACTAAAAGAAGATGGTGTTTTAATGCAAGCTGAGGATAATCATGGCCATTCTATACTGCAAGCTTAAAGATGCAGTCACCCCTTTGATCTTCCTCACTATCTCTAGAGGACAATCCATCATCATGAGGGATAGTTTATTATATTTTCTTTCCCTATTTTGCCACCTTTCCTCCCATTGCTCCCCACTCACCGCCCTCCCTGAATCTCAGCTTAAGATTTTTCTTATAGAATCCACAGCATCACACACAATAGAGAAGAAAGAGACAATCTTCAAATCAGCCATCATCCCAGAATCTCTATACATACATGCTCATAGAAATACACATGCAAAAGGCTCTAACATACCCATCATAATTAAATCTTTCCTGATTCTTAAACAAAGAACCTGAGTGACATAATCTTTGCTTCTATCTTTTGCTAAAGAATCAGCAGTAGTTAAATGAATAGCTTTGCATAGAGCAAGAGCAAGCAATAGAGCAAGTTAGAAGAAGTACAGTCAAGTTCACAAGCTATTAAAGAAAGCAGCCCCTCAGTGACCAGAACAATTGACACATTCTTCTCTAAGCAGCACTTACTAGACAGACAGGTCAATGTTGCTACCATCATCTTGCCAAACATTTTTAAAAGATGCATAAGGTAGAGGTTTCAACTCAGTGACTCAAGGTGCAGTGGAGCATTCCTCTCACCCCAACACTCAGGAGAAAGAGACAGACAGATCTCTGCGAGTTCCAGAGCAGTCAGAGCTACATATGGAGAATTTGTCTCAACAGAAAGACAGAGGGAGAGAGAGAGAGAGAGAGAGAGAGGTGCATAGGAACACGGATTGTAAGTGTGTACATATCCCTATGTCTTTTAGTAACAACCTTTCAAATGTATTTCATAGAGCTATGAAGGTAGGAATTAGTTACATGGTTATGCTAGTGTGATATGAGAACATGGAGACACATTCCATATTGTATCAGTAACATTTGTTTAACATTCTATGTCTCTAATATGGCACAGTTCCTCACCTTTGAGATTTAGGTTACTATTAGGAATATTAAATATTTAAAAGTGCAATACAGATATGTGAGACAAGGAAAAGCAATCTTTTAATGCTGTTATGCAGCCGTTGCATAACATCTCTGGTTATCTGCACAATTTTACAAAATTACAAACATAGGCAACATGAAAAAATTTAGATCACTCTTGCAATCTCATTCTCCTTTAGGTGGGGCTGAGAAACAAACTTCCTGGTCCCTGTGGGAATTGTCCCCACACTCTTGAAGAATGATCTCAGCTCTGACCTGTCTCCAGCTTTACCAGCTCCACAGCTGCAGGTTGATTTTATTTCTATTATTTGCTTGCTTTTTTGTTTTTCAGCCAGGGTCACATTATGTATCCAGGTTGTTTTCAAACTCAAGATCCTCCTGCCTCTGCCTCCTGAGTACTGAGTTAAAAGGTACATGCCACTAGACCCTGTTAAAAAAAAAAAACCTTTTCTGTTTTCCTTGGTAAAAAACACACCATAGGATAAATTTGGAACAGGGCAATGTTAAGGCACAGAAGATCTTTCATCATAAAATGATAAATAGTTAAACAAAGGCTTCATTTTCATAAGGTAGTAAGAACAAGAAGTGTTTGGTAACTTAGGAAAAGAATTGTGCCACATCAACCAACCCCATGTTGTAGATCAGCAAATGTCTTTAAAACATGCACCTGGAGTCATATACAGAAGGTTTCAAAAGAGAAGGATGTTTTCTCTGTTTATCAATAGGGCACAACATGCCAAGGCCAAGGCAATGACCAAAGGAAACACTAACCTTACTACTGTTAAGTAAGAGTACATATGAACAGTGAATTGTAGGAATATGGGTCTTGTTAATATCTTTTCATAGCCATGACTTCAAAAGTACTGCATAGAGCCACCAATATTGGAAGTGGCTTCTGTGTTTGCATAGAATGATACAATGACAAATTACAGAAAGTAAAGATCAAAGTATTGTTTCAAAGTTTATGTCAAATATTTAAAATAAATGAATGATATAGAAACATTTCCTGTTTCTGGAACATGGTTACAAACACCATGTTTTTCAAAACACAGATGAGCCAGCTGTCTTCTCTGGGTAAATATGTTTTTGCCTTGAAAAAGTGATTTTCAGGTTTGTAAAACTATTTTATTTTGAATTTAGTAACTTATAATACAAAGTGGTTACTTGAGATTAAAGAGAGTTAACAATGTGCCAGTCAAGGAATGTCCTAAATCAGAGGTTATAATATCTAAATGCCTTTATGAGCAAGGAAGGGCACATAATAAAATAATTCTCTGGATGCCAGGAAATAGTAGGGACTGGGCAAATAAGAGAGTAGAGAAAGGCAAGAGCTACTAAGCATGTAGCAAAACAACTACCATATGGAGAAAGTATGAGTCTGGTCGATTTTCTAATTTTGGAAGTTGTACAAAAAAGTGAAATTTTATAATTTATTTATGTAAGATTTTTTATTTTAAACAGTCTCTGAAAAAACCGAAATGTATCTGACCCGAAGAAGAGGAGATGACCTTGTCTTAGAATCATGCTGTGTCTGAGAAACAGTATGCACAGGTTTTTTTGGAGCAAAGGTGACATGCTGAGTTTAGAGGCATGGAAAGGGATCCTAGGAAGTGACAATGCATTTGTCACCGGTGTCACTGAGGTATTAGAGCTTGAATATTAAAGGATGTCGCTGTGCATTTGATCCCGCTAGTACTGTATGGGAAGAAATGCGTTTTCTTGGCGAGTTGGAGGGGCGTGCTTTGTGCTTCGGTAACTTCAGATTTTGAAGTGTGAGGAACAACTGTCTGCCAGGAAATGAAAAGATCCATTTTGGTCTGTGGGTCTTTTGAGAACTAGCTGTGCAAACACCATGTCTATCTGTCATAAAAGGGTTGTGTAATTAACATATGCAAAACACTCCTACCATCCTGCTGGAAGCTAACTTCTCTCCCTGGAAATCCAGCCTCTATTTATTTACAACAAAATAAAGTGGACCCTTCTGGAAAGAAACACGACTCCGTGGCGGCCCCAACACTGTCGCAGAGACGCTTTAAATCTTTTATATCTCCCATACCTCCAGGGGCTGGTGCTGGATGCTATTGAGCCAGGGCCCATAAATAATTTATGCTAAGTAGCAATTTAGTTGTTTGGCTTGAGGTAAAGAAATCCAAGAAATTCATAAATAAAGTTCCCATTTTTGCTTGTGTTCCAAAGTTAATTTATGTTATTCCGCAATTAACTAACATAAAGGTGAAAAAATATGACAGGCCTAAGGTACAAATTCATACTCATAAATCTACTCTATCTTAACTAGTGGTGGTTTAGTGATAGTCACCTATTTCCCAGTCTTGTGCTACTGAACAGAAACCTTTCTTCCTTCTGTTCCCTGGTACCTTGTGGATCTGTAAATGTATTATAATCATTTTGAATAGACCCCTGGGTGAGAAGAAGAAAAGAAGGTTTGATCTGGGACAGCTATGAACTGAACAGGATGTCTGTTACATATGAAACACTTTATTTCTTTATAAAGGATAACTGAATCAAACACGATAAATACACATCATTGTGCAATCAAAGGGGAGACATAGAAAACTTGAGACCTGCCAGCAGAAAGCCAGGTTTAGCTGTTCCATGCTGGGGTCGATGAGGTGGGAGGTGGGGAGCAGAGGGTTTTTCAGCCCAGACATTCCAGAGGATGCAGGAGCAATTGTGCAGAAATGATAGTGTGGCCCTCATTCAAGCACAGGAGCTGAGAGAGCCCCTGGATTCCCACAGTAAAACATCCACTGACATCCTGAGCTGATGGCTCTGCTTTCAACCAACAATGTAGAATATTTTCTTTTCAAGTTCTCCCTGGTAACTCCAGCCTGCAATTTTCTGCTACTTAGTTGTTCTCCAAAGTCTATCTCAGACAGCTGATCCCTGATATGGTGTTTCTCTGTGTCATGTAAACTCTTAAACCCTGAATAGTGTCTAAGATTTATTCATATAGTAAGACGGAGGAAAGCAGAACTGAAGAAATGGCTCAGTCATTAAGAGTGCGCACTGTCCTTATGAAATTCTGTATACGGTACTAACACTGGGTAAATCACAACCACTGTGAATCTTAGGGATATCTGATGCCCCACAAGCTCCTGCACACATGCTCATGCACTCCCCATACACAGACATATAATAAGAAACAAAGAATATATTTTATAGTAAGTTGGAGAAAGCTACATGGTTAGATTGTATTTATTATCCAGGTATTCAGATATATGTACTAGATGCCTACAAGATAACTAGAAGGAAATACAGATAGAATAAATAATACAGATACTAAGATTAAATAATAATCCCTATACTTAATTGGTTTAAGAACTAAAGAGAGGGACAGAAAAGAATAAGCCAACAATTTCATTAGGGTTGTGATTCAGCCGTGGAGTGGTGCCAGCAAAGAGAAGCACACAGACTTGCCAGAGAAGCCTCCCCAGAGATAACAAACTTGACTGAGCCCTTAAGAAGACCAGTAGGAAGTTGTGTGCTAGAAAATCTAGAGGAGGGAGAGACTGAAAAAAATGTGAGACCCCAGTGTATATGTAGAGTCCATCTATCAAAATGTCTAGAGATGGAACTCGTGAAATGGGCATAAGACTGCTCAGTTTGCACATGCTGTTTCCGTTTCCCACTGGAGATGATGGGATACCCACATAAGGTTTAAACAAATGAATGGCTTAATCAGATTGGTATAAGTACGACAGTACTATTAGAATAATTAAAGAATTGCCTAGAAAAAATCTAAAGCTCGGTGCCAGAATGTTTTACCTTGGTCACAAAGCATTCTTCTGTCTTTGTACAATTACATTTGTACAAATGGTGATGACGTTTTTCTTTTCAGGATGATAATTTAACAGCCTAGAAACCAGTTGTATGGTTCATTGCTACAGTTCTTTTTCAGTCAGATCATTTTTGAATTTAATTTTTTCTTTCCTATTTCTTAAGATGCCTTTATTTTTGACACAGTAAGATTTCCCTCTTGTTTTACTGTAGTTGTAATTGTAAGGTTCCTCAAATCTAGAGGAAATTAGGTAGTATATTTATATTAAATTAATATACATAGGTGTTCTCTGAAACATTAAGAATGAGATAGTGTGAAAGAACCCATTAAACATGTGAGTATATAAAAATGAAATGAAACAACCATGAATTTAGCTGTTGATAGATCTTGGAAGATGGGATATAGGGAGAAAATGTAGAAAAGATATAGCCCAGTAAAATGAATATTTAATTAAAAAAAGTTCACTAACACATTCAGGGTGTCTTACAAGAATTTAAGCCTTATTTTTTAGTATTTCAGAAAGATTCTAGAAACATTTGACAAATCTGCAATTTAAAAAATAAGATAAAAGAAAAATGAAAAAAGAAACAACAATGCGTGAGCAGAAACTCAAAAAAATCTGAGATAAAATAGGAAGAGGAAAAAACCATAAATATATGAGTAAAAGCCTACAAAATATAGAAGACTAGATTTGATTACTAGTCCCACAAGTGAACTAAAATGATATAATGTGTTATTTTCTCTAATACTGTGAATGATGTGCTTCTCATGGATTAGGGGCAGGATTAATCACTAGCCATCCCTTCGCAGTTTTTATCTGAAATCAATTACAAGTAGTTTATCATTTTAAAATAAAATTTATATTCAACATATGCAATTAAAAGGAATAAATATTCTCTATAAAATATAAATAAGATATTATTTTAAAGGAAAGTATGAGAGAATATAAAGATCTTGAATATTTAAAATATGGAATAATAAATTAGCAATTCAATTAAATGCATGAAAAATGAAAGTGGTTAATCTATTTATTAGAAGTTTGAGAACATTGATGTTAAGAGATATCAATGAGCAGTGTTTACTGATTCCTGTTCTTTTATTATTGTGCTGTTCTAGTTCTCTGTCTTTCTGTCTCTTTGTATGTGTGTGTGTCTCTCTCTCTGTATCAGTGTGTGTGTGTGTGTGTGTTTCCTGTCTTGATTTCTTGATCTGAGACTACTTAATCCTTATTTTGGTTTTCTTGGGTTTGATTAACTTCTTTAGGTTGGAGTTTTTCTTCTAACACCTCTGTAGGCCTGAATTTGTGTATAAATACAGCTTCTATTTAGTTATGCTGAAATGTCTTATTTTCTTCATCTACGGCAATTGAATATTGCTGGTACAGTAGTCTGGATGGTGTCATGGTGTCTGTGGTCTCTAAGGGACAGTAGAACATTTGCCCTTGACCTTCTGGCTTTTAGAGTCTCCATTGAAAGTTCAGGTGCTATTATAAAGGTCTGCCTTTATATGTAACTTAGTCATTTTCTCTTGTATAGTTTAATAATGTTCTTTGGCTTACAAATTTAGTGTTTTTATTATCATATGCTATGGGGTATTTCTTTTCTGATCTAGTCTATTTCTTATTTTTTATGTTTCTTGTACCTTAAAAGGCATCTCATTCATCGGGTCAGACAAATTTTCTTCTCTGATTTTGTTGAAATTATTTTCTGTGTCTTCAACCTGAGATTTTCCTCATTTCTCTATTCATACTGTTCTAAGATTTTCTCTTTTGATAATGTACCAAACTTCCCAGATGTCTTTGTGACAGTTTTTGTAAGATTTAATATTTTCACTTTCCAAGGTATCCATGCTTTCCGCTGTGTCTTCAATGTCTGAGATTTTACCTTCTATCTCTTTTTTAATTCTTTTCTCATACATCTCAATGGCGGTTTCCCTCTCTGCACTCCTGCAGTTTCCCCTCCTCTCTCCCTCAGACCCACTCCTCCTCAATTTCTCTTGAGATAACAGCAGATATCCTAAATATATCAACTGAATATGGCATAAGAAGTTATAAGAAGACATGGCACAAACTCTCATATCAGGGCTAGGCAGGAGAGGAAACCCAATAGGAGGAAAGGGATTCTAAGAGCAAGTAAAAGTTGGTGAGAGACACTCCCACAAAAATACAAAGCTAACAACCATAATATATTTGCAGAGGACCTGGCACAGACCCATGTAGGCTCCATGATCGCTGATTCAATCTCTGTGAGTGCCTACGAAATCTGCTTAATTCCGTGGGCTGTGTTATCCTGGCTTTAATCTTTTATTCCCATCTTCCCAACATTCTATGTTCCAATGGAAAGAACACAATGGAGATCTCAAACCTGGGCTCTCTCTCAGCTTAATGCTGGACCATTGGTTTCTGCTTCTGCTCCCATCAGCAAAGGAAAAATCCTCAGGCATCAGTTATCAATATAGCAGAATATCATTAGGAATTATTTTCTTGATTTTTTTTCTATCTTGGGTCTCTGGGCTAGGTGCTTCTGGTTCTTAGACATTCATGCAGTGTTCCAATAAGTTCCCTTTCATGGTGTGGGCCTCAAATTAGACCAGTCATTGATTAGCCACTCCCACAAGTGCCTCAATAACCTCTGTATATCTTGCAGGCAGAAAAAATTCTGTTGGTCCAGATTTACAATCTTCCCTAACCCATGTACCCAAACCAGCATAAAAACTCAATTAATAACAGCTAGAATAGTATGTCTAAATGTTGATATCTGGTGTTGTCCTTGTTTGATTGATGTCTGTTCCTTGGTTTCTGTTGTGTTCTTTGATTCTTAGGAGAGTGTGATGGCCATGTGTTGCCTGGGATTCTTCTAGGATACTGATAGTTGTGACCACTGGAGATTTCACGTAAAATGTGTTTCTAGGCATTGGGAGTTGATATTTAGAAATGTGTTGGTCTAAGACAGGGATTAAATAGGGAGTCTACAGGAGGAGAGAAAGCAGAGTGTTCTACCCTGGGAAGGGGGTCTGAGAGTCAGAAGAGCCCAAAAGAGGTAAACTGCTACAGATCTAGAATGAGATGCGGGAATGGATATGGAGGACAGAAAGGATCATGGATATCTGAAGCTTGCCTTCCTGTTTTGAAGCCCATCTTGTTTCTCTGACAACCTTGGCTGTTGGGGTACAAGAGAATGCTACCCAGAGTTGGGGACTGGGATAAGGTAATGAATGGTGGAAAGAAAGGTTGAAGGGGGAGATCTGTGTGAGCCACTAGATATGGTGTCAAAGAGGGTGGCAAGTCTCCACAGGTGTTCTGTTATGGGGCTGAGGATGAGATTGGGAAACTGGATTTGGAGGAGAGGAGAGAGAGGTGAAAATCTACCTTCAGATCTACCTGCCCCTTTGGCCTGTGTGGCTGGTGTGTTTTAAGGGAATGTCTGTTGTTTTTGGAGGCTTGGATAGTGGGATGAGTTGAAGGAAGGCAGTTTGGAGTAGAAGGTCTAAGAGATCCACAAAGAATGAGGAGGCTTGCAGTAGGTAGTTTGTTATAGAGCTGATGATGAAACTGAATGATTGGTCTTGGAAGAAGGAAAGGAATGGTGACAATCTGAAGCTACCTTACCTGCTTTCCTAGCTGGAGTGGCCTGAGAGTCCACTAATGCCTGGGACAAAGCAATGAGTGTAAGAAGGAAGTCTGAAGGGAAGTCACATCAAATGATCTGTCGAAGAGCTAGGGATGAGACTTGGGATTGGGTTTGGAAGAAGTGAGACAGAAAGAGTTGAAGATCTACATCTTTGCTAAATACCTCCCTTCTGCCTTTAACTGTCACCATCTGGGACGAGAAGACAGGTCACACCACTCATCGATCTGAATGAAGTTATTTTCAATCTAAAAGTGTGTGATTTATTGTCACTCACATGTGGAAGTAAGCAGACTAATCTTCAAGGGGAAGTAGTGTAGAGATAATTAAAGGCTAGTAAGGACCTTGAGAAAGGAAGTAGAGAAGATTCCAAAATAGTTAGGTGAGTAATGTGAGAGGTGATGTATGCTGTGAATATGTTTTACTGCCTTTGGTTAATAAAGAAGCTGCTTTCAGCCAATGACTTAGCAGAATATAGCCAGGCTGGAAAAAATATAGATAGAGAGAGTAGGCAGAGTCAGGGAGACACTATGTAGCTCTGTGCAGGACAGAGACATACTGAAATCTTGCCAGTAAGCCACAGCCATGTGGCAATACACAGATGAATAGAAATGGATTAATTTAAGATGAAAGAGCTAGCCAATAAGAAGCTAACGCTAATAGGCCAAGCAGTGATTTAATTCATACAGTTTTGTCTGGTTATTTTGAGTTGGGGCAGCCAGGAAGCAACAAGCTGTCTCCAACTATAGATGAGGAAAATTGCAGGGTTCTCAGCAGAGTAAAATTACTGTAGTTTACAACAACCTACTGTGTATTGTAGAGATATAGAAAGAACAGTTCAGCCTTCCACATAAAGAAGTTATGGAGGTGGGAATGTTAATTATATTTATTTTATCATCACAAGGTATACACACACACACATATAGATATATGTGTGTGTGTGTATATATAATTATACTACATATATATATATATATACATATGCTGAAAAGTTGTAGTGTATCTCCAAAATTCCAAAATTGTACAACTGTGCAATAATCTATTTTTTTAAAAAATGACAACAATAAATCAAAACAATTTTATGTCAAATTCAACTGCTAAGCAGAGTAAAAGGAATTGCAAGCTTGAAAGTTCTAAGAGCCTACTATTCTCTTTCTGGAAGGAACTGGAATAAGAACCACATTAGAATTAATAGTATCCTCCATAAAGGGAGATAAAGGTTCTAGGAATGAACAATGTGATACAGAATGATGAAGGGTCTTTTCAGAGAACAAGTAGCTCACTGCAAGTAAAGTAGCTGGGGGAGCTTTAAAGGCAGGTGGATCACAGGTTTATGAGTTTAAGGTAGACTTCATTACATCTTTGAAGTCAGTGAGATGGCTCACTGCATATAGGTACTTGCCATTGAGCTTGAAGACCTTGGTTCAACACTTTTCCATATGGCAGAGAAAAGAACAGATTCCCAAAATTCCTTTGACTCCCACACTTACCTCACAGCACATACATTCACACACACAAATATAACAAACACAAAAACATACAAAATAAAATGTGAAAGTTAAAAAGTTAAAATAAATTAAACAACAGAGGAATGTAAGCCTCCAGTTTACAATGAGTAAATAAGTTAACTGTTATAATTGATGGCAGTTCTAGCACAGGCCTTTAATCATAGCTCTCAGGACACAGAGGCAGGAGGACCTCTGAGAGTTCAAGGGCTGCCTGGTCTACAAAGTAAGTTCCAGGACTTCTAAGGCTATATAGAGAAACCCGGTATTGAAAAAACAACAACAAAAAAGGTATATTTGATAGAAATAATCCTGAGGCATTTAAAAACTTTGGACAGACATTTGATTGACCTATCCAAACATGTGGGATAGAGATAGATGAGTGGAAAACTAAGCCAACTCTTAAAATTAGACACTTATTAACTTAAGGAAAAATAAAAAGTAACATAAGGAAAAATTATGGCATCTTATTGACCCAAATATGGGCAGGTACATAGCCACTGAAATGTAGATATTATATATGATAAAACAAAGTAGTATAAATTTATACTATAAAACAAAGTAGTATAAAACATTGTAATACAACTGCAAGAGATAAATTATAAATCTTAAAGTCTCTACTGATATACTAGAAAATAAATAGGTGATATCTGAGATGAAGAATATAGTTCAAGTTTAAACATGTATAGATCAATACCAGAATTATCTCCAAAATGTGTGAGTGGTTAGCCTTCTGAATTAAATCATGAGAAGATGTAATTTCATGACAGAATGCTGAGTTCAGTCTTAAAATAGAAGAATATAAAGGTGGTAAACAATTTATGTATTTCCTCATATATGAATTAATATTAATATGAAACTTCTTAAAAAAATTTTAGATGGAGGAGAGACAGATAAAATGAATTATATATTTTTCTCAATATTTTAAATGATGATGATGCTTCTTATAAAGTAATGAAACATCACAGAAGTGTACAAAAATGAAAGTATATCAATCCAAAAATTACTGTCATTATATTAGTGCCACACAGTGTCAGTCCTTGTTGTCTTTTAAGGGTAGAAGTAAGGATACCTTAAGCTGTTAAGGGTAAAAGTAATAGCCCGACACTTGAAAACAGAGACTACTCTTTGGTTTCCAGCTACCCAGACCCAAATAATCATATAGAAACTCTATTAATTACAACACTGTTTTGGCTGATGGCTTAGGGATATTTCTAGCTAGGTCTTATATCTTAAATTAACCCATTTCTATTAATCTGTGTATCACCACGAGGCTGTGGCCAACTGGTAAGTTTCTGGCGTCTGTCTCCTTCAGCAGCTACATGTCATCTCCCTGACTATGCCATCTTTCTCTTAGCAGTCAGCCCAGCTTTTTCTCCTAGCTCTATTCTGCCCTGTCATAGGTCAAAGCAGCTTCTTTATTAAACAACAGTAATAAAATATATTCACAGTATACAGGGGGAAATCTCACATCAGAAGATTGCTTAATTGATATAGACATTGACTCATCATGCTATTTCATGATGTGGAATTCCCCTCAGTATGCTGTGAATACCATTGGTAAATAAAGAAGCTGCCTTGGCCTGCTGATAGGAAAGAACTTAGGTAGGTAGGAAAAACTAAACTGAATGCTGGGAGAAAGGAGTCAGAGTCAGAGAGAAGCCATGTAGCCTCACTGGAGACAGACATGGGAACTTTAACCAGTAAGCCACAGCCATGTGGGAATATACATATTATTAGAAATGGGTTAAATTAAGATATAAGTGTTAGCCAATAAGAATCTAGAGCAAACTGGCCAAGCAATGTTTTAAATAATATAATCTCTGTGTGGTTATTTTGGGGCCTAGTAATCAGGATTGAACAAGCAGCCTTCTTACAACAATTTCTTGCTTAAATAGACCTATTTTGTTTTCATATATAACCTCAAATGTCATATAAAATATAAAGTAGATATTACATTTTGTTAATAATATTAAATTTTACTTTGGTGATAAAGGGAAATATGAAACAAAATTAAATTGTTGCTTTTAAAAAATAGGTCTTTTTTTTAACATGTCTTAGAACTCTAAGCTTGAGAAGGTGGGATGCAGAAAACAGAATACACTGGGAGCACATTCTGCTCCTTCAGCCAATAGCCTTTAAGATACCAGCCCACTTGGGAGTGGTCTCTTAAAGTTTAAGCTAAAATATAAAATTTAACTGCTTTTGAAGCCATAGTAAGTTACTTAGCTCACCTACCTACATACTTAAGAGATTTCTTTGCTTATCTATGACATTCAATGCTTTGAATATGGTAGAAATTCATATAGGATATTTCTATGTCATTATTCTGGGAATACTGTGCATGCCTTCAACTAAATGTTGTTTTAATATTTTGCCAAAGAGAAACGTTTGTGTGTTTTATCAATTGATTCAATTAGTAATTCTTAAGAATCTATATACCAGACACTAGACTATTGGCTACAACACTGAAGAAATACATAAATACAACCTCAAAACACTGTGTAGTTGGAGGAGAAATAAAAAAATAAAGGATACAAAAAAGTACACACTAAATTACCCAGTAACATAATATGATAAAAGGTTGCAATGTTTGGAGCTGGAGTAGGTACAGCGTAGTGAAAGAAAGACTGAAGAAAGGGAACAGAAATGGAGAAAGATCAAATTTCAGTTTTCAATTAGTCAGTCAAGAAAAAGCTCACTTAGAGGGTGCTATACCAGCCACGAGTTGAAGGAAAGAAGGAATAAGCAATGAAAATTTAGAGGACAACATTAGAACTAAGGAAAACAGTCCATGCAAAGTCCACATGGTGCATCTTTAATTAATAATACTACTTAGGAGACTGAAGAATGAGCGTCTCAAACTAAACGTTAGTCTAGAACACAGAATGAGATCCAGACAAACCGAGGGAACTTAGTGAAATTCTGTACCAGAAATAAATAAGTAAATAACTTTCATTTAAAAAATAAAAGAAAAAATGTGGACACTGTTCCTAGACTCAGTATAAGAAAGCAAAAAAATTGAATTGTTTAAAAAAATGAGTGATCCAGATATTTAGGCTACAGAAAATCTTCAACTTTAAGCTTCATGATTTTAGCCAATGGCCTGCTATGAAAAGATTTTCTGATGTTTCCTTTGGCTATTTTGGTGGAAGGAGGGCGAGTGCAGATACTATCACCAGTAGAACAATAGCAGGCTCTTGTAGCAATGTAGGTAAGACAAATTTATTTTGTGTTTATGCATTTTCTTAGACATTAGGGAACATTTTATGTGGAAAATCATCAACATCAGAAACCAACTCTGTGCATGTGAGATACTGCTAAAAATGAAAATATAATGATAAAAATACCAAAACAGCAGTATGACATTGAAGAATAAAAGAAAGTTCTTAAGGCTGACAGCCCTGGACATAAAGGTTACTATAAAACAATGGTGACTGGGAGAGGGTGGTACTGGCAGGACAGTAGACAGATAGCTGTGTGAAACAGAACAAAAGGGCCCAGAAATAAATCACATAACCATAACCTCCTGATCTTTTACAGACTATGCTAGAACAACTATGTATCCATAGGTTAAAAAAAATGACTCTAAGCAAATACATTGTGACTTCACAAAAAAAAAACCCAGAATAAAATGCATACCTAAGTTTAAAGAAAAAGTTGTTAAATTGTCAAGCTCATAGGAGATACAATACAATGCAGATAATCTTTTTTTATTTTATTTTTTATTTTTTTATTGTTAAAAGAAAAATTTACATTTACTCCCCTTGTCCCAGGCCCTCCTGCTCCCCCAGTACCCTACCTCCCTCCCCCTGCTTCCTTAAGAGGGGGCAGGATACCCTGCCCTGTAACTTCTTAGATCTACACAAAAGACCAGATCTAAGAAAGAATGATATTATAAGTTGGTCCTGCTGAAAATTAAACATTTCAGCTCAATGGCAGACACCAGAAAGAAAAGGCGAGCCAGAGAGTGGTAGGATATGTATGCAAATATACATTTGATTGAATATTTAATCCTAATTACACAGGGAATTTTTAAAACTCAACGATGAGAAAATAACCCAGTTTTTTAATGAGTTTAAAATATTACCACATACCTCACCAAAGAAGATATACTTACAATAAGGATTTGAAATATGCTGAGCATAAAATACTAACAGGAATAACACAAACGAAAACAATGAGACAAAACTATATGGTTGTTAGTCTGGAAAACATCCAGAATATGGATGACATTAAAAGTAGGCCAGAAGGTAGAATAACAAAAACTTACTGTTCATCAAAGTGAAAAATAATATAACTACTGTAGTAGTTTCTTCCCAAACTATGTTTTTACCATATGATTCTGAAAATACCTCTTATGTCTTTGTGTAACCAAAAGTGGAAAATCCTTTTCCATCCATCCAAAACATTAAAGAATGATGTTTTCATAGCTTTGTTCATAGTTGCCAAATCTTGGAAGCATCCAACTTATCCTTCAGTGGACATATAAGCAATATTATGTCACACCAATGGGATGTTATTCCACAGTAAGAATGTGAGAATATGAGCTACCAAGCTATAGGAAGACAAGGAATTGAATTAAATACATCTTGATAAGTGTAAGAATTCGAACAGAAAAGGCTACTACATACTATATAATTCCAGTTATATGACATTCTATTAAAAAAAAGCTCTTGGTGATATATATTTTTTGTTGGATGTATGTCATCTAATAATTTTCCAAAACCAAAACATATATTATAATAATAATAAGGACCCAAGTAGACTAAGGGTAGTACTGAGAAAGTTCATCCTTTACAGCAAATGTGGAGTCTTCCAGCATATACTGTTATGATGTAGGTCATTTATGGACTGGAGCAGAGTTTCTATGGAAATCACTAGACGTTCCTCAGATTTTCTATTTCCTTACTGAGAATTGTCTCATAAAACAACCAAAATCACTTGGCAGTGGTGGTTCATTCCCTTAATTATGTCACTTGGGAGGCAGAACTAGCTGGTTCTCTGTGAGTTCAAGATCAGCCTGGTGGACAGAACAGGTTCTAGAACAGCCATGACCTCCGAAGAAACTGTGTCTCACAAAACCAAAACTGAAATAACAAAAACAAGTAAAACCAACATAACAAAAATCAAAACAAAACAAAAATGAAATAATTATTTCTAAAATACAGATGAGGAGACTTGATAAGAAGTTGTTCATGTGAGAAATGATCCAGTGACATCAATTAGATGAATTAATCAAGCCTACAAGGAAACAATAGGAAAACATGGAGATGCATCTGGTGTCTCAAAGTACAAAGTTATTCTTCGGGAACAGAGAATACAATTGGAAGGGAATTTTATTTTTCATTTGTCATATTATTAGTAGGAATGTTCCTACATGATTCATTATCTATAATCAAGAGTCAGCTGTCATTTCTCCTGACTATATAATTCTTTCAGTGCAGTCAGATTTCCTGAATGAACACTGTTCTGGGTAAAGGAAGTTTTATACTTCAGTTTGATTACTGTACTCAGAACTCCCTACATATTTATCATTATACAATCAAGTACTTCTAATCTGGTTGTCTCAGAAGACAGTTTAGTGTGGAAAAAAATCCAACTATCATCTTCCTTATCAACACCACAGCTACAAACTTTTGCCCCGCATTCATCAATATTTCACATTGCATAGAACTAAAGCTGTGGCAATAAATAGTAAGGTAAGGTGAATCTAGAGATGCAGATGTTTGAAGTTCCTTTCAAACCTCAGCTTGAGTCATCAGTAAACTTATGTCACTCAGCAATAAAGTTAGGAAGGATGACAAGCACGGGAGCTTACAATGACCAGCGACTTCTACGGAAGAAGAAAGCCAATTTAGTCCATGTTTAGACCCTGTGAGTACCTCCTATCCTATTACTCAGCTTTCAGTAGTATAGGCATTGTTTTAACTTGTCATTTATCATCTCCCCAAATGGCATTTTCTGTAGCATCGTTCTAAAGACACAGCTTCCACAGCACATGAACCACACTTGATGAAGATCTGTATTCTTTTCTTCATGAAAAGTGCTTCATCTTTTCTTCATCTCAGTGCTTGTGCTTATTAACATACTGAGTTCCCAGACTGATGGAGATGGAAAATAAAAGCAACCAAGTGTCATAGCTACTATCCAATGATTTAAGTAGTAGCTTAGGGCTCATGGAATATCAGTTACAGCATCCCCTCTCAGCTCTCTGGGAAATTTTATCATTGGATGTTTCCAAGAACTTCCAGTTTCTTTGGAGTTATATGTGTCTTCTAATGTGAATATTACAATGAGAGCCCTTCATTGTTGTGTACTCATGCACAATGAAACACTGCTTATACAATTATTTATATTTAATGTTACCTTGAATTAACTTCTATTTACTGACAAATATTAAGTCCCAATCACTGTATGGTTTATTTTTCATGGATTAAAAATGAAGATAAAAGTGATAGCTCTTCTCTGCACATTAATGATGCAGCCTAATGCCACTTTCAGACCACTTAATTAAATGTAACTCTGTTCTTGAGAATCAAACAGGTAATTTTGCATCCCAAAGCAGCCAATCCATCACCTTAAATGAAAATTTCAACAGACATTATATTACATATTTGACCCCTTCTCTACACAGGTCCTTATAGGCAGCTGGAATGGCATCTGCTTACCACTGTCATCATTTTCTAAAAGCTTTTGTTAAACATGGAACTGATCTGGTACTCTCTCAGATCCTGTACAAAGTGAAGTGATGTCCAATTTCCCGACCTCTAGAGGTTTCAGACCAAGCCCAATAATGCTAAAGCAGGCAGATAGAGAGAAGGTTCAAGTAGCTGAATAAGCTTTAAATCATTGCAAGGATTAAGTGGATGGTAAAAGAACAAGGTTCGACAAGAGCAGAGGAGAAGCGGAAGGGTGGCAAGCAAGAGTTCTGCCAGTGCCCTGTGCATTTGACCAACTGGGGATGTCAGATGCACAGAGCTAGCAAGCAAATAAAAAAAAATAACCAGATTTCACTTTTCACCGCTGCTCTGGTGCTCTGCGCTACGCAGCATGATAATTAGCAGATAGCTTCTCTATTCTTCAAAGAGGGAATATAGGAGCATTTTAGCCTTTAACTCAATGAACCCATATATCTTCGCAAACTTCCCAAATCATACCAAAAATGCATTAAAACTAGTCCATATTTTATTATTTTACCAAGAAAAGCCTTTAAAATAAGGCAAAGCTGTATGTGCTACTGAATTTTACTAAGCAGCTGGTTTGAAAGGGACTTATTTAATGAAGCTTGTTTTAAATTGTCCATCTCTTGTAAGGATGTGTGCACTTCACAGAGTCCTTCTGTGACTGGGTTTTGTTTTTTGTGAACTTAGTGAATAGGATTTAAACTTCTTAGCTTTTTTTCTTTTCTTTTCTTTTCAAAAACTACAAACGCAATCAGTTGGAGTAGAATCCATTCATTTGGTCTCTGCTTTCTGAATGCAAGAAAGAAGCTACTTTTCCTCCCCGTCGTTTCATTCCAGCTGAGCACAGTGCAGCAAACATCTCATGCTGAAATCAGTGCCTTTTAAAAACTTCAAGGGGCTTGAAAGCTCCGAACCTGTTCAGAGGTGAAGTGGCTCCAAGAGATCAGCTTCGAGGCTCCCTATTTATACTTCCCTGGGCTGTTAAGGATCTCTGTCCTTTATCCATAGCATCATTACAAAAGTTCCCTCTCTCTGAACACCAGACCAGGGCGGGTCTCCTCTTTGGTAACTGCAGCACGGCTCTCCATTTCACTCACTGAAAAGAAGCTTGGCCACTAGCAGAAGTCTACTATGAGATCAAGAGAAACTAGTTCCTTAAGGTTGGGGAGAGTTAATTGATCTCCCCTCCCCAAGTGCCCCTCACAGTCTCATCTGCCCCCACTGACACTGGTTTCTTCTTTTCTCCAAGGGTTATAACTTGCCAAGGAAGGAACGGACCTACCACCCACAGAATTGCCCAGCGGATTGCGAAATCTGTGAGAGGAAAGATTTTCCAGTCACACACTTAAACTTTCATAAAGCAAATCCCAAAGACTCCCAGTTTATTCCTCCAGAAAGCCCAAGTCTTTTCTCCTTAACTAAGATTTTCAGAAGAGAAATATAAAATAAAATCAAATGGAAAGTATTTTAAAATTCTGTGGAAAGTAATTGTAGACTAGCTAATTAATTTTCTATGTTCTGATGTTTTACTGTCTTGTCAAATAAATCCCACTACACTATATTTTGATCTTGTTGCTGCTGTTGGCACTAAAACAGAAAAAAAATCCATAGCAGGTCCCATGGCAGTGGTGGATCATTTCAGCTCTTTAGGATGCCCAAATTCCTCTAAATTCTCAGCTTGCTACTTACTATAAGGAATCATATAAATTGCTGTTGCTGAATAAGGGATCATTTAATGCTCACAGTTTCCTGATAAAGTAAATGCTGTCACCATTTCTTAATCCTTAAAATAGCCACAAGTCCTAGCGGAGTTTGCAGAGCTGGAATCTTCCACCTGGATTTCTGAATACTGACAATGATGCTTTCCCTGCTGGCCTGTGCAAATACATATTGGCACTGTTCTGATAACTTTAGAAATGTGCATTTCCAAATGCAACTGATCTTTTCTGGTGTTGCAGTTTTAGTTCCAAACGGCATCAGTCCAAACCCAAGTCTTCAAGAGTCAAATGTCAACTCAGAAGAAGAGCTCCTCAAGAGAAGCTTCTATGGAATATCTTCTCAAACAATATTAAGGGACAATCAACATTTTTAGGTATAAAATTTTCACCTAAATGCTTTGCCCAACATGCACGTTTTATAATTAGTCTTAAATGTTTTACTTCAAGCATCAAAAACAAGGAGCTGTATTCGTTTTAGGGGTAAAAATGGGGCATGGTTAATGTTGAAGTACGAAGTGTAAACATAAAGAATGTAAGACCAGAAGGCTACCATAACTCTTTTCACTTGAATGAATATCAATTCTCTTCTATTAAGTAGTTTATCTTACACTTTGTCTCATATTTAATATTTCAATAATAAATGTTTTTATTGAAAGTAGATTTCTTCAATGAAGGGAAAAGAAATTAAGTTGATTTACTAGTCAAATTGATAGTTTATGTAGATTATAAAAAACAAATTGAAGAATTCTATTCTATTTAAAGTGAAGTGAACAGAGCAGTCAGAATAGCTGTGTGTTGAGTCCATGTTTGGTCCTTTTCTCCACTGAAGTCCATTAAACATAATTTACAAAGTGAATATAAAAGGAAAACTTCTAGATTTGTCTTAGAGTTTTAATGTGAAAAGCTAATGAGTATGATGGATCAGGGAGATATTTCATACCAATAGACCAGAACCAAACCTAAGCTCAGCCCCATTCACTTGGATGACTGATGATTTAGTATGATAGCCAACTGGAGTTGTTATAATTTCCAAATGCCTGCCTAATTGAATTGCACATTGCATTTGTGTAGCTAAAGCATTCCACAGATGGCACTCTCTGACAAACGGGCTTGAGTTTAAGTAAAAATTAAGATGACACTTGCTTCGTTTATTACTCCCAACACTCAATCCTCTTCATTTCTGGCTAAGAAAACTTGAGTTTGGGTGTTCAAAAGTTTATGCAAAACTCTCACATCTCTCTGTTTTGGCTTGAGGCTGCCAACCTTGACTTGTCACCTGATGTCACAAAAACAGGGGCCCAGAGTACTAATGGGCTTCTTTCTTGAGAATTTGGGAAATATGACTAGTACTAGAGATAATGCTCTTCCTGTACCTACAGTAGATTTTCTTGAGGTCCTTTCCACCATTGTGGCAGTAACAGGCTACAAGTGTTACCTACTAACTGCTTCAACCCTTACAATTATCATGCTAAACAGTGGACAGATCTTTTAAGCTGATTGGACAAGATCCTGCCCTTTTACAGTTTATACTCTAATAGAGAAAAAAGACACTAAAAAAATAAATATAAAAATAAATGCACCCTATAATATCAAAACATGAGAAAATAATGGTGCTGAGGAAAAGAATACACTGGAAATAAAACCTTATTTAATCCATTCAGTCTGATGGAGGTAATAAATATTGCAGGATTCTAGAATTAATGATCTTCCCCCAGTAACCATTTTGTAATTATGCTTCAAGGCTGTAGTATATAGGTTTTGTCCACCCCTGTAATAAGAAAAAACAAAACAAAAAACAAAAAAAAACATGACCTTGCTTGTCCTTAGCCCAACCTGGTGCAGATATTTTCTCAAGTGTCAGATGACTCTGACACTAGCCAGTATAAAATTGTCCCTCTTTGCCTACCTCTCTAGCTTCATATTCTTGCCTTGACTTGTTTCCATCTGTTCTCCCAAAGACATTGAATTTCTTATATTTGCCCTCCAAATGCTATACCAAGCCCCTATTCCAGAGCATCAACGTGTTTTACCATTCCTCCTGTAACTAGAGACACTTCGTCATCATCCACAACTCATCTAAAGTATGGGCATATTTTTATATGATTACTACCATATGCAACTAAAACAGATATGAGCAGTTCTAAAGGAAATGGGTGATATGAGTAGCAGACCCCACCATGTGGACTCTACCCAGTTACATGCAGTTTTGTCCTCAGATGGGAAGATGACTGGTGCCTCTAAGAAGTGTGGGAGCCACTAATTGGAACAGGCCCTATTGAATCATAGACTCACGTTGAAACTTAGGGAGTTAAGGTTGAAAAATATCATGAGCATCATTATTTCCAGAAATTACTAATGATAGACAAAATTGAAAAAAGTCATATGCAACAATAAAGCAAAAAAGAGCTGAGAAATTCTGCTTCAGAGATGCTCAGTCCAAAAAGTTAACGCTTCCCCTACAAATTCTCCTAGAGAGCATAAGGCAGTTTCTATTCTTATTTGTTTGTCTATGTTTTCAGTGAAGAGACTGTGAACATTATTTGACATCATGTAAAGCACAGTGATTTTAAGCAGCCCCAGTTTTGAGAGTCCATGGTGTGCCTTCGCTATCATACCTAGAAGACAAATTCCCTAGTTGTAAAGCCTTAAGTGTAGAGTTGTGTGCAGATGAATCAGCTTGGACTGGGAACCTCATGGTCAATTAGTCTCTGCAATATTCCTGCTAGTGGCTTTCTGTAATGGTTTCTGCTCTAAAAGAAAGCTTGTCTGATGGAGAGTTAGAGCTACACTTTTTTTATTTTTATTAACCTCTACATTTTTCTCTGCTCCCTTCCCTGCCTCTATTCTCCCCTTAAACCCTCTTCTAAGGTCCCCATGCTTTCAATTTACTCAGGAGATCTTATCTTTTTCTTTATTTATCCATGCAATTTTGACACCATTTGACATCCCATTGTGCATGAAAAAAAATATCGTGGAGCCCCAGCTCTAGATTAAGCAATTAATGACTTGTAAGAGAAGAAGATTTTGTCTTTCATATGTATGAACGCCTTATTTGTTTAGCCAATAGGAGCAGTCATCATTGAAAATAAGTAAGTAATAATAAACAAATCCAGTAAATTCTGTTTATATATTTTAATCATGTGTGTAACTTCTTAGAATGTCTTTTGTTTTAGAAGGAGAGTGTTGGGAAGAAACATGAGAAAGGATGAATGAAAGAGATGGAGGAAGGCGAAGAAATGATATAATATTTTAATTAAAAACAAAAATTTTAAAAAATAAGGCGATTTAAGAAGACCAAATAGAGGCTGTCAAACAGAATCTGATGTCTGAAAAGACTTTAGAAAATATTTGTCCTGGATTCCCAAACAGCATCAAAGCCCTGTAAAGAGGTGTCTGTCTCATCCCATACTGTTAAATATTTCTACAGATGGAACTAGGAAGATGGCTCAGTGAGTAAAGCACTTGAGATACAGGACTGTAAATCTGAATTCAGATCCTCAGAAACCAAAGAAAAACCAAGCCTAGCAACACATCAGCAACCCTAGGGTTATGTACTGTAGACACAGAGAGTTTCATAACCAGCCTAGTCTATACAAGATCATGTAGATGGAGATCGCACTTTCGTTTACAAGAACATGATGTCTAGAACCAATGAGAGACTGTCTTTAAAATAATGTGGATAAGGATGTTTTAAGACACCTAATGTCACCTTCCTGACTCCATATGTAAATGCATAGGTGAGTGTATCTACATAAATGCATACATATATGCACATATACAGCGCACACATATATACACCATTCAGATACACACACAATAAATAAATAATAAAATAAAGGAAGGCATGAAAATATTTCCTAAGACTGATATTTCTTATTAGTCTTATTAGTATATCAACTCTTACTATAAAAGTATCTTTATACAGAGACATCTGTATAAAGTGTTCCACATGACATCAACAGTTCTACCCTCTGATCAGTATAATCCTTGCTCCACAGAGCATTTTACCTGTTTATGTTTTTTACACATTTTTTTTCTTTAGGACTTAAATTCTATTCAGCATAGATATTATTTTTAAATGTCTAGAGCTGTCCTAAAGAATCATATTGACGATTTAGAACCTGGTGGGGGTGAGGGAGATCACTGGATAAGCAGAGAGGAATGGGTCTCAAACACTGCTCCACAAGAAACAGGAATTCAAGTATTCATTAGTTGCTATGGATGATGTCCTGTGGCACGGTTAATACATGCTCTGTTCAACAGCAGTGAGCTAATGCAGTTACCTGGCAGCCACGCATTTCCAAAAAGGCTGTCTTGCTTCTCATTGACTATTGATGACTGCAGCCCAGGGGGAAGAAGAACATTCATAAACATCAATCAGGGCAAGAGGCGCCTTCTAGTCTCTTTTAAAGAAGATAATGTATGTGAGAGCTCTTTTTTCAACTGTAAAGCAGTACACAAATGTAAAGAATTTTACCATTGTTTTGAAAGGGAGTTGGGATAACATTAGTGCTATTAGTTTTTAAGTTTATCATGCAGCCTACTCAGTAGATAGCTAACAAGAAGACTATGTGTCCATTTTCATTTTTTCTGCCTAACAGTAAAAAAATGTGTTTTAATAAGTCATATTTAAGACATTTATTTATTGATCATGACTGTCTAAAATAAATATTTCCTTTTATTTTTGAGATTATAATATACTTATGTCATTCCCCCTTCTTTTTCCTCTAAACTCTATGTAACGTCCCCTTTTCTCTCTTTCAAATTCATGACCTCTTTTCACTTAATTGTTACATATATGATATATGTTGATATTATATATTACATGTAATTATATAGTTGCAGTGTACTTGGTTTGTATAATGTTATCTGTATGAATATTATTATAGGGTCGACCACTTGGCATTGGATAATCAAATGGTAGGCTCTTCCCAGGTGAAAATGATTTTTTCCCATTCTGAACACTTCTAAGTTTCCTATAGCTCCTTGTCTAGGGTTGAGATCTTGTGTCCTTTCCCAATCGATGGCAACAAAATTGTTTTAAATAATGAGGCTCAAGCTTGCTGTTTTTCTAACTAGGATAAGCTTCTATCTCCAAGATTTTAAAATTTTTCATTGGTATTTTCTCAATGTATATTTTATTTTAAAATGATAAGAATCATAAGACATGTGAGATAGGATAGCTTATCATAAATATACATAAATACTAATTCTGCTGAAGAGAAAGCTCTACTGCCATACAGTCACTGCTATGTATATTATCTTAATCTATCCTCTTAAACAACTCTCTTTCCATCTTAGGGATGAGAAAATGATGAAAAACAATCCTGAAATTTAAAATAACCAGCCCCTCTGATTTTTCCATATCTAGAAGGATGCATAGTTAAAATATATAGATGAAAGCCAAGTCATTATTCATATGCTGATTTTCATATAATGTCCTTCCACAAAAGATTTGATTTTATCATGCACTTTAATGGCATTTCTTTTTTTGTTTTGTTTTGTTTTGTTTTACTTTGTTTTTCGAGACGGGGTTTCTCTGTGGCTTTGGAGCCTGTCCTGGAACTAGCTCTTGTAGACCAGGCTGGTCTTGAACTCACAGAGATCCGCCTTCCTCTGCCTCCAGAGTGCTGGGATTAAAGGCGTGTGCCACCACTGCCCGGCCTTTAATGGCATTTCTTTAGCTACTTTTCTTGTTGCTCTGACCGAGCAGCTTAAGAAAAGAAGGTTTTATTCTGGCTCCAAAGTTAAGGGGAAATGGAACAGCAGCAGGATCATGAGGTTGCTGTTCACATTGTGGCTACAGTCAGGAAGCAAAGAGACTACTGGTGTTCAGCAAGCTCTCTTTCCCCCTTTTCATTCTGGCTGAAACCTCAGCCCTTGAGATGGTGCTAACCACAGTCAGGAAGGGTCTTCCTTCTTCAGTTTAATCCCTGGGAAACACCCCTACAGATACTCCCAGAAGTGCCTCGCACTAATTCTTTACATTTTCATTTGGCATTAATCATTTAACTGATAAAATGCCATATCCTATTTTCTAAGCAGTTTCCTAGTTAAATATATCATGGGTTTTACTGTAGGAACTTAAAATATACACTTTTCTTCTTTTAATTTTACTTCTTTTAAAAAGAAAACAAACTATCCTTTTTCATTTTACACACCAATCCCAGTTCCCACTCCCTCCCCTTCCTCAAATCCTTCCACCTTTCCCCACCACCCCCTATCCATTCCCCAGAGAGGGTAAGACCCATTGCTGCTAGGAAGAACCAAGGCCCTCCTCACTATATCTAGGCTGAGCAAGGTATCCATCCAAAGATATTGGGTTCCAAAACGGTAGTACAAGCAACAGAGGCAAATCCTGGTGTCACTGCCAGTGGCCCTGCAGTCTGTCCCAGACATACAGCTGTCAACCACATTCAGAGGGTCTATCCTGGTTCTATGCTGATTCCTTCCCTGTCTGGCCATAGTTGGGGAGCTTCCATTAGCTCAGGTAAGCTGTTTCAGTAATGACCCTATCATGGTCTTGACCTCTTTGTTAGTAATCTTACTCCGCCCATTTTTCAACTGGACTTTGGGAGCTCAGTCCAGTGCTCCATTGCGGGTCTCTGCCCCTATCCTCATCAGTTGCTGGATGAAGGTTCTATGGTGATATATAACATGGTCATCAATATGACTACAGTGAAATGCCAGTTCGGTCACTCTCTCCACTATTGCTTAGGGTTTTAGCTGGGATCATCCTTGTGAATTCCTGGGAATTTCTCTAGAGCCAGGATTTTTGCTAGCCCCATAATGTCTCCTTCAATTAAAATATCTCTTTCCTTGCTCTCCATCTCTGTCCTTCCTTCATCTTGACTATCTCATTCCTTCAAGTTCTCCTCCTCACTCCCCTTCTTCTCTCATCTTCCCCTTCTGCCCTCTCTTCTCCTCCAAGCCACATGCTCCCAATTTTGTCAGCAGATCTTACATCTTTCCCCCTCACAGGGAGATCCTTATATGCTTCTCTTAGGGTTCACCTTGCTACTTAGCTTCTCTAGGGTCATGGATTATAGTTTTGTTATCCTTTGATTGAATGAGTACTACCATTTTAATCTTTCTGAGTCTGGGTTACCTTAGTCAGGATGCCTTTTTCTAGTTCTATCCATTTGCATGCAAATTTCAAGATGTCATCGTTTTTTTACCGTTGAGTAGTACTCCATTCTGTAAATGTACAGCATTTTCTTTATCCATTCTTCAGTTGAGGCACATCTAGGTTGTTGCCAGCTTCTGGCTATTACAAATAATGCTACTATGAACATAGTTGAACAAATGTTCTTGTAGTATGATTGAGCATCCTTTGGCTATATGCCCAAGAGTAATATCGCTGGGTCCTAAGATAGGTTGAATCTCAATTTTTCTGAGAAACTACCATACTGATTTCCAGAGTGGTTGTATATATTTGGATTCACATCAGCAATGGAAGAAAGTTCCCCTTACTCCACATCCTCTCCAGGATAAGCTATCATTGGTGTATTTGAGCCTAGCCATTCTGAGTGATATAAGATGGCATCTCAGAGTCATTTTGTTTGCATTTCCCTGATGATAAATAGGAATGTTGAACCCAGCCTTAAGTGTCTTTTGCCCATTTGCAATTCTTCTGTTGAGAATTTTCTATTTAGATTTGTGCCCCATTTTTAATTGGGTTATTTGGAATTTTGCTATCTAATTGCTTGAGTTCTTTATATATTTTGGACATCAGTCCTCTGTCTGATGTGGGATCAGTGAAGATCTTTTCCCATTCAGTAGGCTAACTTTTGTCTTATTGATTGTGTCCTTTCCTTTACAATAGCTTCTCAGTTTCAAGGGGTCCCATTTATTAGTTAAGATAAGGTCCAACATGTGGATGTATCTGCATTCTCTGAAGTGGTGTTCCAGAGAATTTGTATATTACACTAATTAGTATCATATGTGAAAAATTTTGAAAAATTGACTTTCAATTTTTCAGTTATTTGGCAATTTAATGAATAAACAAAGACATTATTAAAGATAAAATCATGATTTATAATTAAGTAATATAATTGGAATATAGCAAACATTCATCACCACCTAATAGTTGTGTATGTTAAATCTGTAATGTCTGCATGATAAAAATACTGCAGAAGGATGTGCATTTTCCTCTCTCTTCCAAACTGCACAGTCTGTGACACAACTTGTTAACTTGAAATCAACCCTACTGGATAATTTACACCATGAAAATCAGCAAATGCCATAAATATGGATTTTATTCCCCTGGGGAATGAGGCTCAGAGTTAAACATTGTCCAGCACAACATTAACTCAGAAAGGCTGATGACTCATGTAACATAGCTTGTGCTATTTCTCTTTAGCTTCAGACATGTCTTCATGGTTACTCCCACAAATTTCTGGTTCATCTGTTTTCTTTTGACTTGGGGACTAGTAAGTAACTTTGGCTTTCATTTTCAATTTTCTCAGTAATTCCAACTTTGTCCTGATTAAGCCAGATTGCATGTCTTTTTGGAAATTCAGGGGGAATTAATGGTTGATAAAGAAAAGATCTTCAAATAATGATCATGCTGCCATTTAACTCCCATAACAGATTGCTAGAGAAAAGAATACTGTTTATGAGTTATAAGATAAAAAGATTTTCTCTGTAGGTTATGAGACCAACTCCTCTGTATCCCAAATTCCCTCCTGGTAGAAGGGGACTCCTAATTGCTCTTCTTGTTAAGCTCATAAGATTATATGAAGTTCAATCTCTGTGAAGGCACTTTGAAAATAAGCTGTGCATTTGGCAGGTATTACTATTATTAAAGGAACTTTCAAATCCTTTAAGTCATATCTGTGCATGTTTCCAATAAACCAGATATACAGTTCTGATAGTTTGCATTGGAAATTAGAATAAAAGTAGAAAATACCATATTTTAAAATATTTATTTTGTGCTATGTGTAACTGATTCATTTTCACAGCAGTTTGAAATGATCTTATTAAATATCTAGTGTATATAATTATTAAATAATAATACAAATATAAGCCAATGAAAACACTGTAGAGTTGTAACAACATTGAAATATAAACACTTAGATGCAGAGAACAACTTTCATGGTAATTATATTTGCCATTAACTGATAACATCCAATTGGTATTTATTCTTCAGCATACCAAAAAGCGTGTAATTCTGCAAATACACTCTAATTACATGGCTGTTTGTCTTCTGTAAAAGTAATAAAATGAACTACTAGCAGTGTTGCAAATTCCAATGAAGAATCTCATTCTGACTCTAATGAAAGATGCTAGGTGAAGCTTATGTCTTAATATCGTCCTCATTTCTATCCTCAGTACCAATGATCTGACTACTTAGTTCCAGATGTCAAATACTCTATTGCAATATTACTATCATTATTTACATTGTTGTTACATGATGAGATTTGACCTGATATTCTACTGAAGCCTGTATAAATCTTAATTGGAAATTGAAGCAAAATATCTATTTGTCTGTCAGAGTTCAAATAAAGCTGTTAATTTGTCCACTTCAAGCCTTTGGCAGATAACTTTATCATCTCAACTCTCTACTCAGACATTTATTTAAAGCCATAATTTTGTGGTTAATTTAGACACAAAGCACCTTTTAATTGAATTTTCATGTTGTGTTCAGTGCTATGAGTTGGCCCACCCAAAATCCATCTCATGTATGAACTGCTGTAGCATATGAAAAGGCCAGACCTGCAGATCCAAAGCTGCAGGAACTCCAAGACACAAGGAAACAACAGCATATCCAAGAAGAGTCCCAGTGAGGTCCCAGTGTCGAATGTGTAGCAGAAGCAAGAGGTGTAGAAACAGAATGAATCATTGCAATGAACACTTACAAATAAAAGATGTATTCACTAAAGGGTATACTGTGTGACTCACTGGGCCACAGGACAGCTTCCATGGCTAGACTTTTGTTTATTTGTTCTTTTTATTGGTATGTTTGTTACTTTTTTTTGGATTTTTTGTTTTTCTTTTAAATTTCAGGTTATGGGGGGGTTGCAAGGACAGAGGGCAGATATGAAAAAAATGGAATTGGGATGCATGATGTGAAATGCACAAAGAATCACTAAAAGTGAGTAAGGCTAGAACAACTAATGAATAGATATTTATATAATGGGATATTATTCAGCTATTTTAAAAAACGTTATGAAATTGAGCTAGAATACCTCATCTTGAGGGATGTAGCCTAGACCTTAAAAGAAAAACATTGAATGTTTCCTCTATATATCAGCTTTTAAGCCTTCAGTTGGTGAATAAGTATAGTCACAGAGGTTAGGTATAAAGTAAGAGAATGAGTCAGGGCAAGGGGAAGATCTCCCAAGGAACAGGAAATAGAATATATAGTAATGGGGAGATGCAAGAGCTGCAGGATTGAACAGGGATGTGGATGGATAAAAACAGTGAAGGAGGGAATAGGAGGAGGGACAAGTAACACTGAGGCCTGTTTGATTGGGTCATATGAAAATCTACTACTGTAGAAGCTTTGTAATATAACACATGTGATGTAAGTATAAACGGAGTCACCAAATAATGAGGGAGACAATGCACCAACCAAGTAGACATCTTCTGCAAACTAACTTCGAGTGCCAGGAATGGGTTATGTCTATAGTTTTTGCGGGGTTGTTGCTGCTGCCGGTTGTGTGGTCCCCATTTCCCAGGGGGCAAAGGGTGGGGAGATGCCGAGGCAACGGCATAGATTCCAATACAGAAGGTCTTCATTGTAAAAAGGTGGGGGGTATGGGTTAGAGAAATTAAGCTGCTGTAGGGACATTTCTGGTTGGTCCTTTTGAAACTCGTGATCACCGCTGTTGTGTTGTGATTAGCTAGGAGTGCACACCATATTTTTGGTCCCCTGACAGGTTGTCTTGGCCAATTTTACTTACTCATTGTGAGTTTGCATGCACTTACTTGTGCTTGCGCTATTGTCCTACCTCATGGGTCTGATTGAGTTGTTGGCCAGAAGGATTCCATAGAACCCACCAAATATTTTAGGCTATTGCCAAGTATTTTGTTTTCTCTCTGTAATCTGATGGTAAGGTCCTACTTCTGATGACAACACTTACATATTTTGTTGGGCACAGAGAAGATCAACTGGTGCTTAACAAGAGCTTTTATCCTTATTAACTACTGTCCATATTATTAGAACATACTCTACATGTTACCAGAGAGGAAGGGTAACTATCAATCCAGCTACAACCCATTCTCCAATGGTGAGCTGTCTATGTGATATTTTGCTATTACGGTGGCACAAATTATATGGGAATAGGTAAGCATTCTCTGGTTGAATTAAAGGCCCACTCCACAGAAGGAATGCATGCTTGAAATTACTGGAGGAACCAAATACCTTAAACTGGATAGGCCATAGGCCTAGCAGAAGCCCCAAAATGATTGCTCTTCTAAAGCAAAAGAACAATGAAATATCTCTTGAGGACTTCCATCTGTACCCATACACTAGTGCCTTGCTCAGCCAACCTCAGAGAATCTTTTTCTTGTACCAGATGGGAACAAACACAGAGATCCATAATTGGACAAAGCTCAGAGATCGAGAGGATTTAGACAATTCAGTACTAAATGGAATGCCTTCATCAAATGTTTCCCATCAGGTCTACTTTTCAGATCTCGTCTGCTGGACCTGGGTTTTGAGGACCTGAAAGAATGTGCGGACTGTAGCCTAATGCTGTAGACAACCTTTCTTCGGTTTCAGTGTACTATTATACACAAATGAACAAAGAAAGCAATGATCCAAGGAAGGTTGTTTGAGTTAAGAAAAACATGATCACAAAGACATGCCAGTAAACATTAGTAAGCACATTCTAAATAGTAATAGAGCATCTCTTTCCCAGAACTTTCTCAGGACAGACCAATTTAAACACAATTGTTTGACATGTACTACAGATTATATCTGGAAAAGCTGGAATGCCAGGCAGAAGACTATATCCAGATTCAGGGTATACTGATCAGCCTGGGTTCTATAGCTATGTTCCGACATCAACAGGAACAAACATGCCTAATGAGTTCAGTGCAGATGTTTGTCACAAGGGGCATGAAATCACATCCAAGAATGATCCAAGGAACAAAACGCACCTGAGGTAAAAGGCCCTCTTCCTTTTTTTTTCTGGAGCCTGTCTCATAGTTCCCCAAGGCATTGATCACTGTGGGTCATTCTTTTGACCCTATTATGACACACTCAGGGTGTCATGCATCTCTGCAGAAGAGGAAATGGAAAGATTGTAACAACCAAATGAAATGAATGACCCCAAAGAAACAATCTCGTCCAGACATAACATTAATGATAGGTATATGAATTCACAGATACTAAGGCAGCATGCTTGAGGCTAATGGGGTGCAAGGCATGAAAGGGAGAAATGAACTGGGCTCCCACCCTTAACCAAGAAGGTATCTATAATTGACAATAGCTTGCAAAAAAATCTTTTTTCTCCAAAAGAGTATCATTGGGTATTTTAATAAAACTTAAAGGTAGGCTCCATGCCCAGAAGTCAATGACAAAAAAAAAAAACCACCTCAATGGTATAAACTTTTTGTCTCCTATTGCTTTGCTTTGTCATTTTTATATTATCAGATTGCCCTTTGGCTTGTATATTAGGGTTTCTAGCTTGTATTTTTGTGGTATGTGTATGTGTGTGTGTGTGTTTGTGTGTTTTTATATTTTTTTCATTCTGGTTTGTTTGGGATTTTGTTTATTTGTTTGCCTTGTTAATTTACTTTCTAATTTACAAAGAAAAAAAAGATGCAGAGATGGGGAGGTGAGGTTGTGGGAAGTTTCTAATAGGAGTTGGGGAAGGTAAACCACTATCAGAATATATTTTATAAAAATATTTTTCAATTAAAAAGAGAAGCAAGTCAAGGTGTGAGATGGAGGAAAGATAATATTTCAAGTTTATTGGAGATATCTCATGGCCTGAGATACTTACTTTTTGGGTACTTCCACTATGCTATTTAGAAATGAACAATAAAGTTGGTGACAATCATTGTCTATTATATTTTAGTTCTCTATCTTAAGGTCATTTGTTTCTATGGCAATAGTTGCACATGCTTACTGACATACCAGTAGATGCTTCCATCTATAGTAGAAAGGTAAGGGGTTATGTGAGCTAATTTCCCCTGGCCTTGGCAGATGATGGTGCAGATGTGCAGATTTTCAAGCACAAAGTTAACAGGAACTAAATCTTGATGTCTGACAGAAAGGAATACTTCCAGGTCTCATTGCTGATGTACACTCTGAATTTCAAGATCAGTGATTGCTTTCTCCTTAATACCTACCTTAAGTTTTCCCATTCCTATGAGACTTCTTATACATCTTGAGAAGTCTACACATACAAGGTGACTCCAACTTGGCTCAATTCAATCCATTTGATAGTCATTGTTTGTCTACTTAACACTCTACCATACAAAATGCAGAATACTAGACAGCAAATTTTTATTGACAGTATGTTGTTCCTAAAGTTCATAGGAAAGCAAATGAAAACCTGGATAGTATTTAAAAACCTGGAATAAGCACAGGAAATATAAAGTAAAAAAGCAACCCTGTGTGGCAATAAGGAGTGTTAGGGAGGGGAATGGTAGGACAAAGGTGCTATGAAGAGGAAAATTGAAAAAAATGAAAAGAATTTAACATGGAAAAGCAGACAAAATACAATAGAAAGGGAAAGAGAGAGGGAGGGTAAATAAGACTAAAGATGTCTACAAAAGTCATAAGGAAAAAACAATTTTATAAGCTTACTTAAAATATGTGGATTTTGTGTGTGTGTGTGTGTGTGTGATAAATGAATTTATATCTCTTAGAGAGATAACAATAGACTATGCAGCAAAATCTACAATGCCAAGTATGGGAACTCTCCCTTCTAATAGTCAGAAAAGTCAAAGAAACTCTAAAAATAATATAGGCAATTGCCATTGCCCTCCATTGCCTTCAGAAACTGAACGTAAAACCACATGATTTAAGACTGCTCACATTTTCAGACACAGGACTTGGGGGAATCAAGCTGGAGCTGACCTGGTAGACTCCTCACTAAGGAATGTGTTTCATGCTTTCTGAAGATGCTTTGCAATCTTCCAAGGAAGACAAATAATCAACAGCCATATCTAGTTATAAGCCCTGTGAATCACAACTATTATCAGCATGCCAAGAGAGCCAGTAAGGTACAATAGTGACACTTGTATGTTGAAGGCAGCAAGCAGCTAGACTTAAAATCTACTCAATAAGAATGCACTCAATCCTGGTACAGTAAACTACTCGATTACCCATGCTGATGATTTCATAGAACTCAAAGGAGAACCCACTAATGCTACTTTCTTCAATTAATATAATTCTTAATTGCATTCTAAATACATATTATTATGCCCACCGAAAATCATGACTCTCACTTCTTATCAAAAAGCTTCTTTTTGCAGAAGGTGGAGACCATTCCAATCACTGGTGGTTGAAATACAAGGATAACTGACTGTGGGGTGTCTGAGCTCAATTGATATACCCACAACACAACCCCTACACCTGAGACTCAGGAAATGTCACAGAAGAGAGGCAG
>JAQHUG010000015.1:11920609-11932224 GCA_028555095.1 Dicrostonyx torquatus | reverse complement strand
TTTTGTCTTGTTGACCGTGTCCTTTGCTTTACAGAAGCTTTTCAGTTTCAAGGGGTCCCATTTATTAATTGTTTCTCTCAGTGTCTGTGTTGCTGGGGTAATATTTAGGATGTGATACAATTACACAATGGAGTACTATACAGCATAAAAAAATAACGACATCTTGAACTTTTCAGGCAAATGAATGGAGTAGAAAACATCACTTTGAGTAAGATAGCCTAGATACAGAAAGACAATTCTCACATGTACTCACTCATAAGTGGTTTTTAATCATAAAGCAAAGAAAGCCAGCCCACAAATCACAATCCTAGAGAACCTAGACAGCAATGAGGACCCTAAAAGAGACATACATAGATTTAATCTACATGGGAAGTAGAAAAAGACAAGATCCCCTGAGTAAATTGGAAGCATGGGGACCTTGGGAGAGGATTAAAGGGGAGGGGAGAAGTAGGTAGGGGAGCAGAGAACAATGTAGAGCTCAATAATAATAATAATAATAATATAAATCCTAAACAAAGAGCCAGAGGACTAAGATGTTCATTATGGGATAACATCTTCTAAATATAACAGAGAAGCTACACCCATAAAATATCCCAATAATATGGGTCACCAAATAAGTCCTGCATAAAGAAATCCCTGGTTGATATTCCAGGGAAAATATAAAGAGACTCTATCCTACATAAAGAGTTACAGGCTATCCTTGAATGCTAATACAATGGAAAATCAGTCTTCTCCAGGGAAAATCTCCATGATAGGTTATCCTGTTCCAGTTGTTCACCCCTAAAACACATACACACATGATACACATATGAGCAACTCCAAATGGACTCTGTGTGTGTGTGAGAGAGAGAGAGAGAGAGAGAAAGAGAGAAAGAGAGAGAGAGAGAGAGAGAGAGAGAGAACACTAATAAAATTGGAAGGTGGTTTAAGGGAGTATAAGGAAGTAAAGAAATAGGTGGAAATGATATAATACTATACTCAATTTTTAAAATTTGAATACATAAATTTCTTCACAGCCAATATAAGCATAAATAAATTAAATCTGGTACTCTTTATAGGACAGAAATCTCAAGAAGTACCTGTCATAAAGTCTTCCAAATGGGGATGTGGCATTCCTGACACTTATTCAGATTGTTTTCTCAACCAATACCCTGCCTCTCCTGGGAGATAGAGTGAGGTGCATTGTTCTCAGGAAGCCTTCCAGACCTGGGTGACTGAGGCAAAATAAGGAATGGCTACTATAATCCTGAATCACAATGTATAAGAATTGAAATTCAATCAGAACAAAATACTACAAATAACCAATCTTGAGTAAAATTTTGCTTTCTATATTTACTTTTTATGAAATCTCTTCTCTATCATGCCAAAAATAGACATAAGGAATCTTAGGTAGATTTTTATAAGTATTCTACTTTTCTGATTGTTATAAAAATGAAAATTTGGGAACAAATGAGAGAAAGATAAAGTTTTTCTCATATCTCAACACTTCCTTTGGGGATTTTAAAAAGAGTAGAAAAATAAAGTACCAAGGTGCATTATTTTCAAAAATCACACATGTTGTCTCTCTCTCTCTCTCTTCCTCATTCTTTCCATCTGTCTCTCATTTCCTCTCATTTCTCTTTCTTTTACTCCCTTTGTCTATGCCTTTCTCTCCCACAAATAATTATACATTTTGTATCTTATTTGGGTTTTTTTGGTGTTTTGTTTCTAAACCTGATTTTGCTCACAAAATAAATTCTATCTCCTATCCACCTCTTGGTGGATTTTTGCTTTTAGCTTGTAGATTTACTGATTCCAGAATTTATTTTGTAAACTTTCTTCTGTACTGTATTTGTGTCTTCCTTCCCCCTCACATTTATCATCATTTCTGCTTGTACATCTATCCATTTGTCTTTCTTCCCTTTAATTTCTGCTCCATGGTCCCCAGTTAGAAGATAAAATAATAGGTTTGTCAAGTGTATATCATAGTTTAAATGCCTGAAGATGATGTGCTAACAGGTTAATCAATGAAACAAACCTCCAGTGCATCACAGAGGTGGCACAGGATGTTTCTTTTGGCTCCTAAAGACCTAATAAGTCAATAACCTATTAGTATCATTTTCTGCCAGTTATGTCTATACAATTCACATGTGACATTTTAAAACAAATCTTCACAGGTTTTGGTGAATTAAAAGAAGAGTGTTTGTAGCAAGTCTAAACTAAAATTTAGACTATATATACATGGAAAATATATGAAGGAAATAATGATAATATAACAATATTAAATGCTTCTCATTTATAAGCAATGAATCATTATTTCATGACATTTTAGCATTGTAGCACATGTAAGGCCCGAAGGCCAAAATATTCATTATGCAAAAGGTAGACTCAGCATATTGTGAATTTTTCCAGACAAAACATTTTTTTTATTCTCACCATCTTAAATAATGGAGGACCAAACTTACTAGTCTAAATATTAAAAATGATATATATGGAAAACATTCTTTATGATTTACAAATGAGAGTTGTTTAATTTGAATAGTATATGATCCTTTGTGAGTATAAACACATTTAGACAGCATCTGAATTGAAAAATTAACAGCTTATGATCAAATAATTTGGTTTTTGAGCCCTGTATACTCATATGTACTCCAACGTGCTTGTTCCTATTTCAAAAGTTTAAAACAAAAATATACTGAAATGTGTAAAGACTTAGGAATACCACCAAACATTGACTCTGTGATTCCTACTGATGTGTGCATCCTTACTTTACATCAAGTGCTATCTAATGCCTCTGCCAGCCTAGTCAGTGCTGTCATCTGAAGATGGAATGTGTTCTACAACAGCACAGCGTCCCTTTCAGCCCCTGTCCTCATCTTCTAAACCAAGAGTGGATGTCATCATCAACAGCTCAGTTCTGTTGACTTGGTCATGATATGTGAGAATGGAGATTCTAACCCCTAACTTAGTGAGTTCAGAATCACACAGCAAAATACCACTCAGCTGATGTTCTTCCTGTTAGCTTTAAACCAGCATGTCTTCCATGCTGGGCTTAGATGTATAGAATCTTAGAGACATTTTTATTTCTGCATAACACATTTGCCCAAACTTAACAGTTTGATACAAGTGCATGTAGAAAATAGCTGTGTAAATCAGAAGTCTGAGCACAACATGGATGGGTCTTCTGCTGAGGATCAACATGGAATCAACATGTCAGCTTTGATAATCTTTTATAATCTTGGTGATGATGAGATTCATCAGCTTCTTTGGCTTTTGGCAGAAATCAAAGTCTTGTAGTTACAGGACCACCACCCTTCTCTTAATAGCTGCCCATGAGACTGTTATCAGCTCTGGAAGCTGATCTCAGGTGTGTGCTCTAGAAAACTGGTCTTCTAACTAGATTCTATTAGATAATCAGGAAGGAGACACGCCCTGCGATTCATCTAATCAGAACAGCCTCACCTGGATCACCTGCCTTTTGATTAAATTAAATGCACTCATTAGTAATTTACTGATGTCAGGTCTGTTCACCAAGTTCACTGGTTCTCCCAACACTCAAATGGAGGAACTTGAACATACATCTACATTCAGAAATGGAAACCTCAAAACCTCATAGAATTCTGCAGGCTGGAGCTCTCCATGGTTATAACAAAAGTGCACTGCTTACCATAGCATGCATCACAATGCATTATTCATATTTTCTTTCTCTTCTTTCACTCTACAGTGAAACAGCAGACTGGTGACCAGGCCACATTCTTATCTGTCTTCCCAACACAAAACCTAAAAGCTAGACTAGGTCCCACTACCTTACTGGAGACTTTCTAAGAATTCATGCAACGAATAAAGTAGATCCTTTGCATATTGGAAAGTAGATCAAGCACAAAGTTCGATTAAATTTTGACCTAGGGAGTCTTGAAGAAGATGCAACTAAGTCAATCATCTCAAAAAAATAAGAAAAAGTAACTTCAAAAGCAAACTAATATACACAACAGTACATTTTGCTTTGAAGATTTTTAATTAATTTCATTGTTTATAAAACCATTGTTGTTCTAAATTATGTGTGATGTTTTTCATATTTTATTGTCTTTGAACCCAAGCACACCATTTGGTATCCTCATTTTAATGCTTTGGGATGTCAGCTTTTCCTTTATTGACCCAAATACCAAATACATCATTCATATGATATACAATAAACATGCAAATCAACAAAAAAATTAGTTGATGTTATTATGATCATAAGGTTGAATTTTAATATATCTCTTCTGCCTTGAAAGTGTTCAGCATGGTGAAGAACAGAAACTTTGACAGTTACATTAGAGTTCTAGCAGCCCTACATGCCATCTTTAAACAATTGCCTTACCTCTATTCTCCTTGCTGTATTTGTAAGCTGAAGGTACCAATACTTGCAGATGTATGTGAAATGAACTGAAATATACTATGTGAAGGAAACATGATAGAATAAATATTAACAGGTCAATAAATTTAAAACCATTCATCTTGCTCATCAATCTCACCAAACACTGAATAATCCAGAGGGAAGAGGAGGAAAAATCAATTACGTGTGTACCTTCTGTTTATTTTGAACTAACTGAAAGAATTCTATACACTTGAAATTTCAATATAGTATAAGTTATAAATAAAATTTCAGATTCAGAGCTTATTCTGAAGTACACATCTGACAAGGTATGGAAATCAAGAGAATGACAAAAATCTGAGTTAAACTAATGACAGTTAAACACTAGGAATTGTTCCTAATTATATCAGTGCTAGGAATGAAATTGTATCTCTAGACCAACACTTTCCAATATGAATATGATGTTAGTCAACCTATATGTACCTTAAATTTCTATAAACTATATTAAAAAGAGTAAAAGAGCAATGAGTGAGAATAATTTCATATTTTATTTAATATAATGGTTTCCTAGTATTAATTTAAAACATGAAAACTTTACTGAGATATTTTACTTATCCATATAAAGTGTTCAAAATATTGCACTATGTTACATGTCAACTTGAACAGGCCATAGCTCTTGGTCAATTAGCACATGGTAAGTCAAGAAGCACATATTTGCATGTGTGTTTATCCATGTTTTCTTGTGCACATGCTTCCCTTAAAAGACCCTCAAAACCAGGAGAAGCAAAGGTCATAGTATACCTTCACATAAGAGGAGAGAGATCTGACTTGGATGCCCAAAGTGCATACTGGTCCTTGCTGCTAATTTGAGCATTCTTTTAATATTCTTTATTTTGTCTTCTACCTAGCTATCTCCCTGTCTCTTCTTTTCCTCTTCCTCTTGCTCCTCCTCTTTCTCTCTTTTTTCTCCCCTTCTTATTTCTCCTCACAATGACACTAGTTCTGTTTGGGTTTTAGAAAATTTTAAAATTAGAGAAATTAATGAAGGTATTCTCCACATAACCCCTCTGTCAAAACCATAGTATTATTTTGAGAAAGGATATGGTCTTTTAGCCTTAGATTTGAGTGACTGCTTGCATGGCAGAAGCCAAATACAGATGAGAATGATGAGAAAAGGAAGGTAAAGCCTGAGATGTGGTCGACTCATGGATCTATTCCTTTATCTCAGAAATATTCAAGTGTCTGCAGATACATAGACAATATCCTCTTTTGTTATCAACTTAAATGATAATTTATTTACTTTTATCAGTGGAAGGAAGGGAATTGCTTAAATGTATGGGCTGAGAATCTGCACTTTTGTCTAGTGATAAGCACTCTCTGGAGAACAGAGAGAGAGCTGGTGTTCTTACAACAACTTGAGTGGCATAGAAAGTAAAATATCTCCTAAAGCATCCTGTCCAGAAACTTTTGAAAACTTCCCCAGTGCAACATAACACCCCTGACCATTAAGAAAATAGAAAAATATGAGGTTAGGCAGTGGTGGCGCACACCTTTAACCCCATCACTCGAAGGGCAAAGGCAGGCGGATCTCTGTGAGTTTGAGGTCAGTCTGGCCTACAGAGTGAGTTCCAGGACAGCCAGGACTGTTACACAGAGAAACCCTGTCTCAAAACACACCTGCCAAAAGAGAGAGAGATAGAGAAAAATAAAAATAATATTGTGAATTAGCTAATTTAGCAAATAAATGTCTTGACTTTAGGCTCTGAGTTTTATAGTCTCATCTACAGCAATGTCAAAAAGCCCCTAATGGTCCTATTAAAAACAGAATGAATACAAAAGCCAAATCAAACAAAAGTAAATTTCCTTAGCCTCAGTGAGCTGTCTCTAAGGGTCATATAGGGATTCTGAGAGCACATGCAGTTCCAATCAGTACCCCAACCTTAAACACTTACTTGACAAGATATTTGAGAAACTTTGTGCATGCGTAGGCAGAGGACCACAGACACAGACACAGACAAACAATACAGACACACACACACACACACACACACACACACACACACTCGTAGAAGTTATGCTTTCCTTACATAACTTCCTGCTTCTGGTATGTTCAGGTGTCATATGAGGGGATCAAGCATTACCTTTCACCTACAGCTACCAAACTTCTTCTGCTCTAGGACTCAGTATCTCAAAAAATAATTTGTATAACTCTTTAGGTAAACCAAAGTGTTAAGTCATAATGAAAAAAATTATTGTTCTTACATAGGGATACAATAAGGTTTAAAATAATTGGACTAGTAGTCAGTAGCAGAGTCCAGTGAATTATTTTTCCTGTTACTATCAGGAAAAAGTGATGAAAAAATGTCCATTATCTGTGCCAAAAAACATTTAGAAAAAAATATGAGATTCCAATTCACTGAATGTACCTGTAGAGTTCATTATCACTCCAAATTTACCAGTTTAAATTGATTTCTTCCTGGATATGGAATGTATAAATCACATAGAAATGGAAAAGCAAACGTTGGGTTTTGTTTAAAACTTGGTTTATTCTACATAGTAGAAGTTATCTACCACGCAAAAAAATAAAAAGATAGTATACAGTGTAACAGTTGCAGGTTATGTGTCCTTCCCATTAAAGTTTCTCATATTCTTTCCAGTTAACTAGTCACTTTTCATTCTCTCAATGGCCATGTTATATGCAAGAACCATCTGTCCCTGACTGTGTTAAAAACATCAAGAATGTTTTCAACCCTGCACATTTAATAAGTGAGTTGGTAAAATTCTAATTTTACCTTTTTCAACTTGAGCAATAATCAAAAGCATTAGCCTAATCTACATAATGCATACTTAATGAATATTAAGTCTGTACATTTTATGAATCCAAATAAATTCTCTTTAGGTAATAAGTGTATACTTGGCCTTTTCTGTTAACTTTAGGAGATTTGGGGTTTTTTTAAACAAAATTAAAAGACAAAGGAAACTCAAAAAGAAAAAAAAGACCCTTAAATGTCTGATACCAAGAAATCTCTTACTTTTAAGCATTGTTCTGTTCTCATAAAAGAACACCCAGGAAACACTTGATGAGTATGAGTGTGGCCTAATAACATTCTAGGTGTTAAAATATATTATCACTCCTTCTATCATGAAAAGATCTTAGAACTTCAACCGCTTCTACTGTGGGGTGCTTAACATGTAGTTGGATTTTCTGTATCTGTTTTACCCATTTCTCTCTGTTTCAATTTATTTCTCCAGCTTTTACCTTAAACTGAAAACTCTCTTGGGAATCCACTAAAAGTAACCTAGTCTATCTTTGAAGTTGCCTAGCCTCAGTAACTACCTTGTTAAAATCTTGAATTATATTTTTCTTCTTAATTACTTGGGACCAAACCAAGATTGCCAACTATGCAACAAGTGCATCAATATGTTGAGCCATTTTGCCAGCCCCTCCCTAACAATTATGGTTTTGTGTTGTTATAAAATTAGCATATTGCAATTCTCAGGGTACAAACAATGAATATGACTCATAGCTTAAAGATTCTACACAACAATGTGGAAAGCAAATTTGTTAAGAGTATTAAGTAACTGGGCAGTGGTGGCACACGCCTTCAACCCAGCACTCAGGAGGCAGAGGCAGGCAGATTTCTGTGAGTTCAAGGCCAACCTGTTCTACAAGAGCTAGTGCCAGGAAGGCTCTAAAACTTCAGAGAAACCCTGTCTAGAAAAACCATTTTTTAAAAAAGAGTATTAAGTCTAACAGTGGCAATGAAAACCCTACATGTTTCAGGGGGAAAAAAAAACATAATTCGATATGTCATCTTTTGGAGTGAGTTGGTCACAATGAACTATTTAAAACATTTAGTTAAGGTAGGTGCTTTTGTCTCATGTATCCAAAATCTTCATATAAGGTATTGTCATTGACCCATTTGGGAAATACTAACAAGCAGCAGATTGTCATAATCAAAGATTCTTATTCAACACTGATCTCTTTCATCACTATGTCTTTGTATGTGCCCTTTCTTCTATCTGAAACAAATGGAGATTACTCTCCATTCTCCCCATCACCCTAATCTTACTACTGCCTACTCATTTCAAACACACAATTTTAATTCAACATTTTTTTTTACTTTTTCAAAACTGGCTACTCTTATAAATATTTTACTAATTAGTTATACAAACATTCATTCCCTTTCTTGGAAAAAGAAAGGCTGTATAGTTAATAGTTTACATAGTTCTTATCATAATACAATGTAACAGAGTTTTGTTCCTTACAGGTCATCTATCAGATTGTAAACAATATAGAATTAATACTAAGTATATTGTGTCAACTACTAATGTTGTTACTAAATAATTTACTTCGGAAATTTTCCTTTTTTAAAAACATAATATTTTATTATAGCAGATATGAATACATACCTTACTTTACCATAACTTTGTTCTCTGTTCTAAGTCAATTACATTTCTAATGAACTTTTAGTGTTTTTTCCTTAAAGGATTGTTGGAGGAGGCCACTTGTTCGTTTCTGGCTGCCCAGCTAGCTTAGACCCAAAATAACCACACAGAAACTGTATTCATTAAATCACTGCTTGGCCTATTATCTCTAGCTTCTTATCGTCTAACTCTTATATATTAATTTAACCCATTTCTATTGATCTGTGTATCACTATGTGGCAGGAGCTTACTGGCAAAATTTTGGCATAACTGACTTCTGCAGCAGCTCCAGGGTTTCTCCCCAAATCCACCCTTCTTTCTCCCAGCATTCAGCCTAGCTTTCCCTGCTTACCTAAATTCTACCTTGTTATAGGTCCAAAGCAGTTTCTTTATTTGTTAATGCTAATCACAGCACACAGAGGGGACTCCCACATTGTAGGACATCTTGGAGTATCGAGAGGATAAGGAGTCTATATTGCTATTTGTTTTGTTTTTTTTCATTTTGAATGTGTATGGCTGCTGAGGTATCTTTAAAATGAAAGAACCCCCAGTATACATGAATCATCACCTCATGGGTCTCCCTTTGCCTCTGTTCAAAATTTGAGCTTTTGAATGTTCAGCAACCAGAGTTTAATAGTTACTTTTCTTATCACTGATGTTTCTTGAAGGAGGAATAATTTATTTGGACTCACAGTTTGACAGAGTATAGTCCATGGTGGCAAGAAAGGGATGGCAACATATGTAGTTGCAAAAGCTAGTGCCTGGGATTCTTCACATCTTAGCAGACTAAGAAGGAGAGAGCTCAGGTTTAGAATCAGGATATAGCTACAACCCTAAGACTCTGTCTAGCTACGGATCCACTTCTTCCAGGTAATTTCCCACTCCAAAAGGTTCCATGACCTCTCCAAATAGCACCAACAGCTGGAACTACTTGTTCAAACATATGAGCGTATGGAAAGAGTTTCATATTCAGATCACAACATCGTGCATGCCTTTCCTATTCTGTCACAAGACTTGATTTCTGCTCTTCATTCCTCCACTGTCTGTGATAGACAAATAGCTTCATTTCCAATCCATGAAAATTAGCTTAGCTACAATGCACCTTGCTTTCTTAGTGAGACTGAACTATGAAAGTACACTATCCTCTTTACCTGCTATATTGTATACGGTAGCTTTATGTCTCTACAAATGATGCTCCAATAATGTATATTTTCAGTTTACACTGAAAACAAAGAACCTGAAAACCAGCATCTGATTTATACACTCCTACCAGAGCATCCATTAAGGTTATTTTGATTTCAAGATGAAGTTCATATGTGCAGTAGATCTTTTTTATTTAAACGCAGTAGGGGGCAGAAGGAAAAGCTGAAGATATTTGCAGAGGTTACATACATCACTTGTGTAAAAAGCTGTGAAATTTTTGAACACTCACACTGGAGAATGATGGTGAATTCTGCTAGTAAACATGGAGACTGTCACCAAGACTGAGAGATGGGGAGGAGGTTCATTAAGCATACACCTGGGTATCTCAGTGAGGACATTTACATAGAGAATTATCTACGATATGAACCTATGTTGAATCAGAGAGGCACAAACCCATAGACTGAGACCTGGATACAGTAAAAGAGTGAAATCAGGAAAACCTGCCTACTTTCTTGATGCCATGATATGAGTCACTGGACTATGCCACACCATCTTTGCTATCTCCAAAAAGCAGTAACCAGACAAAAACTTTTCTTCTAAGTTTTATGTTGTTGTTGTTGTTGTTGTTGGAAAGGAAGGTATATTTATCATAAGGACAGAAAATCTAACAAAGTTGGAAAATGGTTTAATAGATGGTGCCTCCATCTGTGAAATACTATGTATTCAACTTTTATGAATAACATGCATGTAAATGTTTTTAACTCTCTGGGGGCCTGCTACCCAGCTCCCAAATGAATACATAGAGATGTATTTTTAATTATGAATGCCCTGGCTTAACTTGGATTATTTATAGCCAGCTTTTTGAGCTTAAATGATCCTATTTCTCTTTCTTTTTTTCTTTTCCCTTTTTAATTAAGATTTTTAAAATACAATCTTTTCTCATTTTACATACTCATTCCTGATCCCACTCCCTCCCCTTCTTCCAGACCACTTTCTCCCCATCCCTACCCTCAGCCACTCCTCAGAAAGGGTAAAGCTTCCTATAGGGAGTCAAAGTCTGACACTTTACTTTGTGGCAAGACCAAGGCCCTCCCTCACCCATCTATATCTAGACTGAGCAAAGTATTCCTCCAAAGAGAATGTGCTCCTAGATGCCAGTTCAAGAACAAGGGATAAATCCTGGTATGTCTTCCAGTGACCCCATAGACTACCCAAGCCTCACAACTGTCCCCCACATTCAGTGGCCCTAGTTTGGTCATATGCAGGATCCCTTCTAACAATCCAGAGTCAATGATCTCTCATTAGCTCAGGTCAGCTTCTTCTGTGGGTGTCCCCAGCACGGTCTTGACCCCCTTCTCATATTATCATTCCTCCCTCTCTTGCACTGGTCTCTGATAACTTGGCCCAGTGCTTCACTGTAGATTGCTGTATCTGCTTCCATCAGTTGTTGGTTGAAGGTCTATAACAATTAAGGTAGTCATCAATCTGATTACATTGGAAAGCCAGTTTAGGCATTTTCTTCACTGTTGCTTAGAGTCCTAGCTGGAGTCATCCTTGTAGATTCCTAGGAATTTCCCTAGTGCTGTGCTTCTCACTAGTTCTCCCTCAATCAAGTTATCTTTTTTCTTTCCCTCTCTCACTGTCCTTCACCCTTCTTGGGCATCCCATTTTCATGCTCTTCTTCTCCCTCCACTTCTCCCCTCCACCTTCT
>JAQHUG010000015.1:11900770-11915037 GCA_028555095.1 Dicrostonyx torquatus | reverse complement strand
TTTACTTCTGATCTGAGTTACTGAAAGCTGTGCTTCACGAGCATGTGTTGCCTTGCCTTGAGAATCAGAGGATAAGGTTTTCACCTGTTGGCCCACCTGACTGTTGGGTGTGTAAGCCTCCATGGTGCTATTGAATAAAGGGCTTCTTACCAGTGACTAGAGGTCTGTGTCTCTGTCTTTCTGTCTGTGTGTCATTGTGTGTTTCAACCTCCAGCCCCTTGCCCGAGGCCCAGGAACTGTATAATAGTGCATAGAACACAGACATTGTGTGCAGATTCCACTGTAGAAAGTTGCTAGATACCAAGAGCAATTTAGCAGAGGTGCATCTCCTTCACTCTCCATAATCTAACAGCTCCTTTAACTCAACCACAGGCACATAGCTTCAAAGTGTTCACTCCTATATCCTATAGACATTTGATGACTGCTTGCTACATGCCAGGCTCAGTGTAGGTGGTTCTTAAAAGGATAGAGTTCCATATAAACACAATCAAAATTAAGTAACATAAAGTGTAATATTATCAACTGCCTTAGAAAAGTATTACATAAACCCAGAAGAAAAGAGATTTTACACCGTAGGAGCTATGTAAGAAATACATGAACATCTAACACCACAGACATTGAAATCTGTTCTATGTAAGTTTCAATAATTCTACATCCTTTTTATTTAAAAATTTATTTTTTAAATTTATTTGCCAACCCCAATTCTCCCTCCCTCCATATCTCCCATTCCCCACCTCCTCACATCCCACCCACCCCCATCTAGTCCTCAAAGGAGGTAAGGCCTCCCTTGGGGAGTCAACAAAGTCTGACACATTAAGTTGAGACAGAAACAACGTCCTGCCCCTGTATCAAGGCTGAAAATGGTATCCTACCATAGGGAATGGATTTCAAAAGCCAGCTCATGAACCTAGGATAAGTCCAGGTTCTACTGCCAGCCTCCTCCCCAACAGATCAAGCCACATAATTACCACTCACATCCAGAAGGCCTACTTCAACTAATGCAGTTTCCTGCAGCTTCCACAATCTCTGTGGTCTTCTCCATCATGACCTTGACCCTTCTTGCTCATATGGTCCCTCCTCCCTCTCTCCAACCCAATTCTAGAAGCTCAGCCCAGTGCTTGGCTATGGATCACTACATCTGATTCCATCATCTACTGGATGTAGGTTCTATGATGGCAATTAGGGTGGTTATCAATTTGATTACAGGCGAAGGCCAGTTCAGGTACCCTCTCCACTATTGCTAGGATTCTTCACTGAGGTCATCCTTGTGGATTCCTGGGAATTTCCCTAGCGTTGGGTTTCTCACTAACGCCATAATGGCTCCCTGTATCAAGATATCTCTTTCATGGCTCTCCCTTTCTGCCCCTCACCCAACTAGGCCATCTTGATACCTAATATTCCATTCCCCCATCCTGTCCCTTCTACCCACCATCCCAGTTTATCCAGGAGATCTTTACTATTTTCTCTTCCTGGGGCTTTCCATGTAGGTCCCACTTGGGGTTCTTCTTTTACCTAGCTTCTCTGGAGTTGTAGATAGTGGATCTTGAAATTTTCAGGCAAATAGATGGAACTAGAAAAACCATCCTGAAAGAAGTTAACTCAGACCCAGACAGATAACCACAGTATTTACTCACTTGTGAATGGATATTATATGTAACTCAAATGATAACCAGGCTACAATCTAAATCCTTTTCTAACAGACTTTAGAAAGAGAAAAAAGACTGCTGACCAATATGAAATTTAAGATCGAATCATTTGAAAGAAGGACCTATGTTAACATCATCATCACCCCATTTTCTCAATAAGCACTAAATAGTATCAGAAATTTTAAAGACATCCCATGTGCAAGCATATTTATTTCTAAAGTGCTAAGTAATTTTGATCTTATTTCTTCTTCAAATAATAATCTATTATGGGGTGTTTGAAAAACAGAATTACTGAGAGACCAGGTACAGTCAAATAGACCTATGTCTACACTAACTAGAAGACTCAGAAAAGAAACTCAACTATGAATTGTGTCATAGCATTGTTTTCCCTCAGGTTTAAGTCCAAGGTAAATTAAATGGTGCTATCCTGAAACCACTAGACATCTGTGCATTTGACTTGTTTGGTTGGTATGATCAGGTAGTATGCTATTGTTGGAAAGAGTTGCTATCATCAGGAACTGTGCTTTTGCTATAAAGGTATGTATTGGATTTCTGTTATTTTAATTCTGACAGAGCTTCCTTTTTGCGTTTTTTAAAATGTGTGTAGTTTTCAATCTTATCATTTACCAAGCAAAAGTTGAGGAGATTCAGTCTTTAAGAAATTCATTTTAAAGTAATTTTTTTAATATTTAGCATATCCTAATATTTACTATTTGTTACTATGGAATTACTCTCAGTGGGTCTGGTTATGGTGCCCTTGAAGCAAAACGGGGAGAGTCACAGGTATTGTATAAAACAGCACATTTCATTATAATGCAGAACACATAGTTTCAAGTGTTTACAATACTCTCCAGCCAGTTCCTTTCACACTGAAAATAGACATAGGACCAATGTGAATTGAATGCATGGGTCTCTCCCTACCAAGCTCCACTAATCTTGCAGCTGACATCTTAGCAAATAAATGGACATTCAAGAAAGTTTACAAAATTTAAAGCCAAATTGCCGGTCACTATTTGATGCCACATATTTTGCCAAAAATTATACCAAGTAAATATGATCACTTTAAAGGAGCAGTCCCATTCATTATTCAGCAGCAAAACTACCTGGATCAATCCAGGCTAGCTATGTAAGTTATTCAAATTCTTTGCTGTTGCTGTTGCTATTCTCAGAAGCAAAGACATTTTGGAGAACCTTAATAGGATTGCACCTGAAATTCTTGTTTTTCTTCTCAGACATTGTATATTTATTTTATGGAGATTTGTGAAAGCTACAGTGGATATCCACAGAGCTTGCTACATGAGATTACAGTGGGAAGTGGTATATAGGAGGGGCTGTTCATCCAGGTTCCATTCTGGTTTCGATTCTCAGGATTTTCCATTCTTGTGGGGTTAAAAAGAGATTGCTACTAAATCCTAGCTTAGGTAAAGGAAAAACATTATTTCTCTACTGTATTGCTCAATAACAATGAATTCTCAGTGTGTTATATAAAAATGTTTGTCTGGCCACCAATCTAGTCTACCCCTGATACGAAGGTTGTAGCCACAGACTGTGTTCTAGGGGTCCTAAGGTATTATCTGGTATCTCTGGGAAAATAGCTCTTCTTGGAAATTCTATCTTGGGTGAGATTATCAATCATTCCCATTTCTATAACATAAGACTACCCTATGTGCCCTCCTCTGAAGTCGGACATGTGACCATTGTTTGACACATCAGGAAAAAAAATCCTAAATTACTGACCATACCTCATGTCGCCACTACATAAAAGTAAAGACACCATTCAGGAATCCAGGCTCCATCTCAGAACAGGTTTCAGCCAATATTATTGAGCATCAAGTTTTCTGCAGGAGCAAGAAGAATGTTCTAGATGTTGCTGCACATATGTGAATATTTCCAGAGTTGTTTCTACTACATTTTTATAGCTCTTGCCATTTTAAATATACCTTCTCTCCTCTGAGCTTTAAGAACCTGGCTTTATTCCTTTAAATATTTGGACATTTTATAGTAGATTTTTTATATGCTCAAATTATTAATAGCTTATAAGAATTTTAGCAGAATGCTAGTTTAAATGTCAACTGCCTCATGAAAAATATTTTTTTGCCTACAAAATTGTGATACAGCCCACATATTTATTGGTAGTTTATACTGTCAGGTTACAAAGTGCATCCTTAGTAGCCAAAGAACTTTATCAGTAATATCTTCTAAAACATACTCTTTGGGTGGAAGAATAAATGCATGAGTTCAAAACCTGGAACACCAAAGTGCTGCCAAATTTTTTTATGGAAATCACATAAAAATATTTTCCACATAGAAAGGCGGGAGTAACTTTGTGGATCTTCATTTTCTGGAGCTCACAACCCTAAACGAACCTCGGCGTCACTTACCAAAAGTAGATGACTCCCAAGCCCCTCTATGTGTGGTCTGGAACAGTACAGTTTATTATTACTTTCCTTCAGCTTGTTCCTTTTGAGAGGAAGGACTTCAAACATCCACTCCTTGTCAATGTAGTGACACATTCAGGTTCAAGAGAAATATCAAATAATAAGATAATAATTTTCTGTTTTCAGAATACTTTTTAACAGAAACAAGACGGACTCATTCTCATAGGATTGACTTTCCTTTTTGATTACTTGTCTGTCAAAATTCAAAGTTCTTGCTCTTTCAAGTGAGTCTGAACCCTGAACATTTGCTGTGTTCCTGTCCATATTACCATGAAGGAAGAGTCTGCTACAGGCACCCTAGCCATTACGGCAGCATCAAGCAATTTTATCTTTTTAAACCATCCCCACATTCTTTGTGTAACAATTTATTTGCTTTTATTTTCCCTGCAGATGCTTGCAGAGCGCTAATGGCATTAGATGCCCACAGTCAATAGATGGTCGGTGTTTGGTGGCACTGGCCTCTGAGTATTCACTAAGAATACTGCTTGATTCTTTTTCATTTTAATTGCTGCTGTGGCTGTGGATATAAGTTGCAACACACAAAAGGGTGACAAATAATGATGAAAGACACCAGAGTGCTCTCATGTGTGGCTTCGTCAAGAAGGAGAAAAGAGATTATTGCAGCTGAGCTGATCACATGGAATTTCCTGGGCTTTTCCTCACTACCCCAGTCCCCACCCCCAGTAACCTCCCTGTGCCTCTACTAGAATGCAATTCTTAAGGTCTATGAATGATCTAGTTGAATGACACACAAAAATTGATCCCATTAACAGTGATCTTTAGAATGTTCAAGGACATAACAACACTTTTGTGAGGTTTCAACGTAAGCATTGTCTAACCCTTAAAGGAGCAAATCGGCATTTTCTTCTTAGGGAACTGGTGCCTTAAAACAGAGCTTTTTTGTGGATGTAGAGGACATAAGATGCTCATGCCATCAGTTAAAACAATACTCCAAAGGCATTGCTAGCAACTGAGATGTCACTTGTATTTTTAATTAACATTTGAAGTCTTTAAAAGTTATTTAATACGTTTTAATATAAATGCTGAGAAGAGTCAGAAGACATAATAGATAAAATTAATTACTTTATGACCCCCCAAGTTTTCAATTGTTCTTTTGTTTTGAAAAGAAAAATTAAAGTTTTCTGTTACCCTTACACAGAGGTTTAGTACTCTGGAAGAAAAGACTGAATCTGTGTCCCACATTATCAAACTCTTATGTGGGATTCAGTCTGGATTTCTCATCCTCTTTTCAGGAGCAGAGGAACTTTGAGATTCAGCACGAGGGGAGGGTTACCTTGTCTCCTCTTACTAGTTCTGACATCACTCTTCTTCTTGCTTCTCCTCTTTTCCCTTCTTGGTAGGGCCTATGCCCCATAAAATGTCCCTTCCAAGTTACCTGAAGTTTGTGCTGTCCCTGAGCCTCTGGTTCAGGGTCCCTGCTCTCTGTAGCCAACATCAGACCCTTACTGTGTCCCTTACTGTGGTTCCTTGGTTAAAAGTTTTCCTGATGACAAACTGTGTGTGTACATATGTGAACAATGTGGCACGGAATTGCCAGCCATTTCATATCTTCTGACTTTTCAAATCAAAATCTCTCTCTCACTCACTCCCTTCCTTTCCCTGCTCCAAGCCAGATCAATTCACTCCTCCTTGCAGGTATTCTCATGACAGCCTAATCCACCAAACATTCAGCTTTGCCATCACACTGTGCTGTCCATCACATGGAACCCAGGGACAATTTGTTGATGGTGAAGGTAAAGGTTGTGGTTTGAGCTTCTCTCAACTAGGACTTTGTGACTTACATTATCAGTGAAAAAATACATTATTATATAAAAGAAGACAAGTGTAATTAGGTATTAGACACACTTTAATAAATGAGGAATGGTTATGTCTTCCCATAATAGAACTTGCCCATTTGTATCGGAGTCAAGACTCAAAGAAAGATTTCCTTTCATTAAGTTCTACCCATCCTCTGTATCCACTGTCCTGTGTTAGCTTTTTACTTCTTCAAAATAAAGGGATATTAGTTTTGAGTAAGGAGAGCCTCCTATCCACAGAAGCTAAACTCCTAGAACAGGAAAAACAATATGTCTTAATCATCGTTTTTAACCCCACAGTATCTTTTGTGTAGCAATATGGCTTTCTTGGAAGGGCCCAAGAGAAGAGTGAAGAAGGTTTCACCAGTTCTGCAGAGATGATATCCCCAAGTGGCAGGCAAGATGAAGTTCAGCAAGTTAAAGATTACAAGAATTAAAGAAAAAGATGGAGGGGAAATAATTAAAATCCATCTGGTTAGAATGGATGGAAGCTCTGAGGTCCCATATAGTACCTTCCCTCACATCCAGCACCTGCAAAGGATAGAAAGGCCTTCAAAAGCCCCTGTTTATCCCCAGTGACAATCACCTAAGATGCCCAGTCTCAGTAAACTGGAAATGACATTTTCTATGTACAGAGCACACAAACATAGGTTGACAAGTTGCTTAAGATGTGTCTTTGCTTCATTTAGAAAATATATTTGATCAAAGAAAAGATCAAAAATAAAAAAATAATGATTGCTTTTGAATTAGACTTCTAATTTTCATATTCTGATATAAGAAACATAAAGACTATAGGAAGAAAACAGAGAGATCTAAAAAACAATGTGAGATTACCACAACAAAAAAAATCCCTGGTGGCTTTTGTAATATGATTCTGTTATGCAGTGGGGGCTGCTTTGGTATTAAAACTTTTTCTAGTTTTTAGCAGAATTTTTGGACACAATAGCAGAGGTAAAGAGTCCAGAGCACAGCCAAGAAAGTTTTCGTTATCTATTTAAATTCCAGTTTTACTGTCAAAATCAAACGAAAAAGGAACATTGTTGGTCTGAATAGTTAATTTTTTTTTTGTCAAGAATGAGAACGACAGCCCCTCATGTTGGGAAAAAGTCCTTGTGGGTGCCTCTGAAGAGGCTAGCATTTTATTCTTGTGTCCCATGTACAGTGGGAGGGACACTGAGAAGTTTGAATGGGAGCTGAAAGAAGCTTTCTTTGTGCGGCTCCCTCTCTCCTGATATGGTGTGTGTTCCAGGAAAGAGGACAGGCGCTGAGACTAAACACAAAAATCAAAATGGATTTTACTCCGCCTTCAGTAAACAGCATGGCACAAAAGTCTATTGTGCTATGAGATAACTGCTAAGATGAATGGAGTTGGCTGTCACGGAGGTGATTGTGGGGCCGGGCTCTATTGGATCACAGTCCAGGGCTGAATTCCTTTCTGGTTCATCAGGGTCTGTTGGTACCACAGGAAGTGTCATGATCCCTTTTTTCACTAGGGCCAGATGGTGTCCTTTTTGAGGCAGTACTAATGCCCAGTTTTCCACATGTAAAACTCCTGGGAAAATGACCTAACTCACAGCTGCTCAGTGAGGCTTGAGCAGGCATTTAGAAAGACTTCTGTTGGGAACAAGAAGATTGTACCACTAGCAGAGCAAAGGGGGAGGCTGTGGCCAGAAATGTATCAATTGCAAACTGTTTTTAAACTACTATCATAATTTGAATCTTGGTTGCACAATGTGTGTCTTCCTAGGCAGTGGCTGAATGGGTGTTTCACAAAAGCAATTAATTGCTTGGGATGCTGATTGTTTTCCTAACAGAAGTTTTACCTTCCTTGGGAGCAGATGGCCTGAATAAGAAGAGAAAATGTGGTCCAGAAGGGTCGGGAAAGGACAAAAAGTGAAAGATTCCCTAGATAGCTGCAAGGAGCCTGGGGAGAGGGGAGGGACCTTGGTGTTAAAAAGAACTGGGAAGAGTGGAAACTTTTGATGTATGTGGGCAGTGTTTTACCAATGAGTGAACTGAGTGGTTCCCAGGAGCAGACGGCTGCAGGTGTGATGTTTAGAAAGCAGGATGCCTTTTCTATTAACTGAGTTACAGCGAGAAAATATGAAAGCTGTACCAGGATTCATACGGAAAGCTACTGTAGGATTTTTTCCCCACCTCAAAAAGCACAGGCAAGAATTACACTAGAGATAGAGCAGGACTCAATAGCATCTTGAAATAGTCACATCTTTTTTGTGTGATCTGAGTAATAACTAGTTCTAACATTTGGGCCTTTGTGGAATTGCTTTAGTCTTATTTCCACTTTGGCTAGAGCAACTCTTTCTAGCTGCTAAATTTCACTAACATTTTATTTAATTAATTTGAGATAAATGACCAGTGTTTCATGACCCATTTGAATTGGTTGTTGATTTTCTTAGATCTCAAATCAAAGTTTTATATTTTCTTGTTATTAATTATAGTTAAAAAGACAAAATACTCAAGTAAAGTTGCAGAATAGTTCCTACAAAGATATCATTCTCTAACGTTATTTTTCTAAACTTGAAATATTAAAATACTTATACAAATGTGTTTAACTTTTGGGTCATGAAAATCTTATCTTACTGATAAGAGAAGAACCAGTATTAAACATATGGATTGTGTTTTCCACTAAGTAGCTAACAATTCTGACAGAAGCCTCCCCTCTCAGATATCTGAAGTCTAACAGTTGTTTTGTACCAAGCAACAAAGCAGAATAGAAGAAGAAAGCCATATGCTAAAGATACCTATTCAGCTTGAGACTTTATTTACAATATACAAGATTGAGATTATCTTTACTACTGTGACACCCTAACAAGCCATCAATATGCATGATTTGTTATTATTGCCTTTATTTTATGCATATTTAATATACTCTTACTCCCTATATGTAATTGATCAAGGTTTAATGCAGGTGTGGTTTGTAATAGTTAAGGTAATAGACCATTAAAACATTTTTGTGAGTCTCTGACAATTCAAGAAGGCAATTGATAAATATTTGCTCAAGTGGTCCTGCTTTTGTTCGCTCTCTAAAATGCCCATCTCTTTGGGGGAACTTAGCTGTATATGCATTTAAAACCCTAATCCATTAATTAGATATGGAAGGGGATAAGGGAATGAATACTCCTCTGGCTAACAACCAGAGCACTAGAACAAAGACTAAGAACATGTTAAAAGCATGGGCTTTTTTGTTTGTTTGTTTGTTTTTGTTGTTTTTATGTGTCACTTCATTTTTCAATAATAACAAAACTCAGAAGGAAGAACTTCAGATATAATTCTGCTGGCTGGTATTGCTTTTCTTTTTGTTTTCAAAATACAACCCACTGCTGAGCCTCCTTGGTGCAGCAGGAGAGCAGACACATGTATCCTTCATCCTCACAGGATCCATGTTGCACAACTAATGTGCTCTGGGGATAGAACCAGGATTTCCTCCACTGGGTCAGTTACAAGCAAGCCAGCTTTCAGCAATCGCTAGCCTTCTGTCTCCTTTCTTTCACAAGCAGGGTTATGTTTTGTTGGAGCACAAAGAAAGCCTTCCCTCCCTTGTTCACAAAGGCCCACAGCACTGGCTCTCCTTTATCAACTGCTCTTTTCTTTCTCTGAATGCTATATTTTTATTTACAAAAGAATTCTCGTAGATGTTTTATTTACATATGTATTCATTCATTTCAGATGAATGAAAGGAAATGATGAAACCTTAAACCCAGAAGCACAATTTTACAAAAACTAGAAACCATTCCTGTAGCTGTTACTGTGACAGAAAGTAATTCCAGTGTTGCTTTTACTTGTTTTAATTGCTGACAATTGTCTTAATTACCTTACTCCTCATATCTCCAGCTGAAATTCAAAAGGTTTGCAGTATCTTTTAAAGGGTCAAGTTTGTTGTAGGGAGACAAGGAGGGAGAAGAGAGTGCCATTTGAGGCTGGGCTCTCTGACTAAGAAGAGTCTGATTAAAAGTTACAACAGTCCCAAAGAGAGAAAAAATATTGAGCCATATACCAATAATCACAATACATTTATACATGCATTCTAAGATATTATTAACTAAGCAAAGGGTAAGGAACAAGATTATAAAATAGCAAAATATAAATTAGTCAATGGCCACATATATTTAAGTAAAATCTGATGCTTTTTTTCAAGACTATTTATTTAATATGAGAACAAAATTCAAAAAATAAGTTTGATGTTAGCTAGAACCTTCATTAAAATGTATGTCATTATTATTATCATTTCTGAGTGTCACTAAGGGATCAGAATTTGGGTCAAGTATGTCTATATTTGGGAACCCTTACTCAAGAATGAAATCAGAGTCCATAGAGAATACAAAGCACTAAGGAAATTTCATTCAAAGCAAAACAGACCAGAAGTACACTGTCAGGAGTGATAGCAGGCCAGCTGAGTAAGGGCACTCAAGGGCCTCAGAATACTGCATCAGATTTTTTTTTAAATTTATTTATTATGTATATAATGTTCTGGGCACCAGATCTCATTATAGATGAGTGTGAGCCATCACGTGGTTGCTGGGAATCGAACTCAGGACCTCTGGAACAGAAGTCAGTTTCTTAACCTCTGAGCCATCTCTCCAGCCCTTTTAAAGTTGTGGGGTTTTTTTTTGTTTGTTTTTGTTTTTGTTTTTGTTTTTTTTGAGACAGGGTTTCTCTGTGGCTTTGGAGTCTGTACTGGAACTAGCTCTTGTAGACCAGGCTGGTCTCAAACTCACAAAGATCTGCCTGCCTCTGCTTCCCGAGTGCTGGGATTAAAGGTGTGCGCCACCACCTCTCGACACTGCATCAGATTTCAAACAGAAATTTCAAACAGATTGGAGTCTGATAGAGAACCTGGTTACTAAGGGGAGTGGTTTGGGTAGTTCTCTATATGGACTGACAGGTTTTGTTAATATAAATTCCTGCTCACTGTGCATGTTCTTTCCCATACTGCATATGATCTTATTCATATACACACCCAATAATCCATAAACACAAGATGGCAAATAGGCAATTTTCATTTTACAGATACAATGTGCCTCAATAAGCATGTGCCCCAAACCAGTTGCTACTGGATTGTCTCATTGTACTGGTATAAAGATGAATATTTTGCATTGGTGTGGATCTTGGTCTAGTGATACAAATTTAAGGTTGAGTTTGTTACACTGTGTTATGCTTATTTAAGGTATTATGCTTGTACAGCTAATTTAATAATGTAATGTAAAATTAAAAATATGAATTAATGCATACTCATCTATAACAGTCAAACTTGTAGTCATGTTAGATTTTTTTTAGATGTACAGAGATATATTTAAGATGGATAAATATTCTTCATATCTTTCAAGACCTAAAGAATATGGCATTTAAAATATTTTAAGAACTTGGGCTCTTCTCAACAGTGAGACATGCCTGCTACTAGAAGTACCAATTAATTTAAGGAGGTTGATGGCCATTGAAGAAACTCATTATGAAATTTGCCTTCAATGTGACAAGACTAACCATTTGGGTAAGACACTACTGGATGTTTATGGTATACTGTATAATATGGACATGTAGGACCCACAGAAAAAGGGCTTCTGAACTTGCCCAAAGAAGGTGAGACAGTCATTCAGGGTTCCTACTACATAAACGAGTCTGCCAGACATTCTGCAAGACACAGAAAAAAGTTACTGACAAGCTGCAAATATAGGTAAAGCAGTCTTTCAAATTTCCTGCTTCATGAAAAAGTCTGTCAGACACTATGGACTAGTAGGCTGAAGATGGATGCCCCAATGTTATAGAATTTTGGGTGACTGTCTAGGCAGCAAGGTCTCTGTCAATTCTAGAGTTTGAGAAGTTGCTTACAATGCACTTCCTGTTTACTTAGGTAGTATTATATCCTTCTAGGGTCTTGGATAGCAATAAAGACAGATAGTTATAATTATAGTTTTCCTTTGATGATGGAAGTTAAGAAATAATCCCACACTAATTCAGAATTACATGTAATAAAGGGTTCTTTATTTCGGGGTAGACTCACAGATCACAGTCCTAGATCACAGTCTACACAAATGGAGAAAGAAACCAAATCCAACAGCTGGAAGCAAGAGAGCAAACACATGCTTTATAGATACATTTAAAGTACAAAAAAAATCACACCCAAGTGGGCTGGTATCTTACTAGCTATTGGCTGAAGGAGCTCCCACAGCACTTCCCCCTTTTGTTTAAATAAAAGAGTTCCAAACCCAATATAAAACTATGTGCACTAAGAATAGATATCAAGTGTAAAATTGACAATACAGCCAGCATAAACAAAATTTAGCAAGGAACATATGCTAAATGTTTTACTAAACATTCTTTCTTAAGAAGTCTAAGCCTTGTATTGGAAATGGCTTGGCTAGACCATAAGAGAACAGTAACTATAACTATTTAATCTTCAACCACATTGAAGGCCTGAGAAAAGAGATACTACTACTTGAGTAGGCAAAAAGTGCAATCAAGCAGTTTCCAAAATGTGCAATATAACAAATATAATTTGAAATTGTATTAATATTAAATATCTATACCAGTGCAAATTTCCCATAAATAATAGCTCACAAGATTTACTCCAGTATTCGCAAGCATTATTATTATTAATGTGAGTAAGTTCACACCAATCTACCTATTACCCAATCAATTTCCCCTCTTTTTTTGAGATCTCTGGGCCTACATAATCCCCAACCCTATACAAGTAATAATCAACAACAAAATGGTGTCCCTAACCTGAAGACAAACTTTGGTGGGAGAGGGGATGTCATCTTCTAGAATTGCATCTAGCTATCATTCTTTCTATGGGATTTTGTAAAAATAAAATAATGTTTAAGTTTCAAGATTTCTGTTTTGTATAATTGTTAATAGTGTCTGAGTAGTCGATAGGGTTTTTCTGAAGTTCTTATTTGGAGTTCTGGCCAGAACAATGTAAGAAGGTGTACCATTTCTGCAGCTGGTAACCAAAAACCAGTCTATAGTAGTGCTATCAACATCATGATATCATACCAACCAGGTGGGAGTTGTTATTGAGGGCCTCCATCTTCTTCCTGGAAACTTCAAAGATTACTGCAGGAAAATCTACTGTTCTTTGTGGAAAACTTAAACATTATTCATATATTAAACATATATTCAATGAAAGATATGATATAGACAAAATGGGCATGGAGAAAAGTAAAATGTTTTCTTAAAATCTATCTTCTTTCTGTCCCATACCAGATGGCTCCTGACATAAGACAGAAATTCTGAATTTTTCTTTTAACAACATGCTTGGATTTAGAGAAGGATAGCCATTGATCAACTCCAAAGCCAGCTCTTATTTTTAAGTAGAGATGTATAATTCCCAGATAACCAAATTTTACCATGCAGATGATACAGCATTATAAGGCAGATTTTTCTTTGCTTGTCGATTCTTTCTCAATAGTTATCTTTTCATCTTTAGGCATCTAGGGTGGGGCTAGTGAGCATTTCCTGTGGGAGGATAGCCCACTGGTATCTTCTAGTAGGCTAAGAAATATTGTAAGTAGGCACTGTAAAAACAATTTTTTGCTGTCCTTTTCTTGTAAAGGTATAGTGAAGAAACAACTTTTTAAATTTTTAAATCAATAACTATAAGAGGCCATCCTTTAGGTAATAAAGAAAACAGAGGAATTCCAGATTGTAGAGGACCCATAGGTTGAATTACCTTATTGACAGCTCTTAGATATGTCACTATTCACCATTTTCCAGATTTCTTTTTAACAAAAACCGGACAATTCCAAGGACTGGCAATTCTTCAATATAGTGAGCATCTAATTGCTCCTGTACCAGCTGTTCTAAAGTTTTTCTTCTGTTAAAGGCCATTGTTTAACCCATATGGGTTTCCTAGTTAACCATTTTAAAGGCAAGGCCATTAGTACCTCTCAAGGTTTGATAGTTGCTTTGTGTTCTTGCATAGCCTGAATGGCTAAAGACCTTTGCTTATATTATCTTATAATATCCTTCCAAGATGCATAAGTTTTTAGGACTGCAGGAAAGTTAACCTGGGTGTTCAATTGCTGCAATAGGTCATGACCCCAACATTCACTGCAATATGAGCTACATATGGCCTCAGCCTTCCTTTTTATCCTTCTGGCCCTATACATTTAACCAACCTCATGCATTCAACCCACCTCATGCTTTGTATCACTTGAGACAGGGTTCCAATTCCAAAGAATTGAATATCTGCCTATTGAAGAGTCCAATCTGCATGCCAAGATTCTGCAGTCATGATATTCACATCTGCACCAGTGTCTAGTAATCCCTCAATTATAATGTCACTTATATGTACTCTTTCTTTTGATCTTTGATCACTTATAGAAGTCTGCCAAAATATACATTTCCTA
>JAQHUG010000015.1:11873896-11887799 GCA_028555095.1 Dicrostonyx torquatus | reverse complement strand
ACACAAAAATATGACAAAGATATAAAAACATACATACTAGAGGAAAGATAGTATCAAATTATGTGGGAAAAGTGGATGTCTGCATGTTTGTCTTCCTACACACACACACACACACACACACACACACACACACACACTAATAAAATGGTCAACTGGATGTGGAAGAAGCCCATAAGGTCAGAATCTTTGCCAGTTATATATCTCTACTTTGGATTGAGTGAGGAAGTCCCAAGCTGACAGCTTGCTGCACTGCCACCACGCAGTTGGTGTCATCATGCACTCTAACCCTCAAAAATCATATGCTCGAATAAACCATTTCTTGTATTAGTTGCCGTATGGTGATTTATAACATTAAGGGAAATATAACTAATACAGTCTGACAAAGGTTTAGAACTCAAATTAAACAAAGAACTGAGGAAAAGAAATAACCCTTATTTTAAAAAAAAAATCTGAACACAGCATTCTCAGAGATGAAATAAAAATGGCTAAGTAGTATCTTCAAATGTGTTCAACATCTTTAGCAATCAGGGAAATAAAAATTAAAATTACTTTGAAATTTTTATCTTACCCCATTCAGAATTAGTGAAGATTGAGAAAACTTCTGGCATCAAGTGCTGTAAAGAGTATGGGGAAGGGAGAACTCTTATTTGAAGTTAGTGGGCGAGAGTATAGTCACTATGGTAATTATTGTGGAAAACTGTCAAAAAGCCAGGAGCAGATATATCATATGGCCCAGCTATATTACTGTTTTCATATGCTTGAAGGACTTAACATCTTACTTCACAAACACTTGCTCAGCCATTTTCAATCATTCTGTTCACAATGGCTAAGAAGTGTAAACAAGCTAAATGTTCTTCAGTAGATGAATGGATAATGAAAATGGGTTGCATATACACTATGAAGTACTATTCAACTGTAAAGAAAAAGGAAATCATAAAATTTGCAGGTAAAATGACAGAAATAGAACATATTATGTTAAGTGAAGCAACTGAGACCCAGAAAAACAAACACAACATGTCTCTCTTATTTGTCGTTCCTAGCTCCAAGTATTTAGAAGTAATTATAAAACCTAGAGTAATATTTGATATTAGAAATGCAAGGGACTAGCCGGGCAGTGGTGGCGCATGCCTTTAATCCCAGCACTCGGGAGGCAGAAGCAGTCAGATTTTTGTTACTGTCTGCACATAACCATTTAAATTTATAGATTTATTTTAGCATGCTTATTTAAAAAAATAGAAAACATGCTGCTTTCCCCTAAGCTAATTTTGAAGCAATTTGTCCATATTTGTATGAATTATTGTTAAGTGTTTCATGAAATTAGACCAGTAGTCCTGACTTTATTGACTTTAGACATATCTTCATCAGATAATATAATATTTGTTGTATTATTGCTAAGGACACGGCATATTTTTTACTAAATAATTTCTTAGATATCAGTCTTTAACATTACTAGGCATAATACTTATACCTAAATGTGATAAAGAGAAAATGGGCAAGCTTACATCAATCATATATAGTTTAATAGTTATATGGGAGGTGAGTGAAATATCTTTCTTTTAAAAAATCTTGCGGGGCGGGCGGTGGTGGCACATGCCTTTAATCTAAGCACTCAGGAGGCAGAGGCAGGCGGATCTCTATGAGTTCGAGGCCAGCCTGGTCTACAAGAGCTAGTTCCAGTGCAGGCTCCAAAGCTACAGAGAAACTCTGACTTAAAAACTAAAAAAATATCTTGCTTGTTTATTATGTGTGTGAGTTCTTGAATACATTCAAGTATGTGTCTGGTGTCCACAGGGGTTATAAGATAATGTGAAATTCCCTTCTGTATGCTACGAATATGTTTTAGTACCAAGCTATTTCCGCCAATGGCTTAGTAGAGTCAGTCAGGAAATCCAAATAGACATACAGAGAGAAAGTAGGCAGAGTCAAAGAAATGTCATGTAGCTGCTGAAGGAGAAAGACAGATGGACAGATGTCACAGGAAACTTACTGGTAAGTCACAGTCTTGTGGCGATACATTGATTTAAAGAAATGGGTTAATTCCAGATACAAGAGTTAGTTAATAAGAAGTCTGAGCTAACTGGCCAAACAGTATTGTAAGTAATATAGTTTCTGATTGGTTATTTGGGTCTGAGCAACCGGGAAACAAATGCACAGCCTCTGCTTACAATAAAAGAGTGTTAGACTCCCTGGAATTGGATTTTTCAGTAGTTTTTAGCTGCCATATGGGGAACAGGAATCAAGCCTAAATACTGTGCTAGAGCCGCAAGTGCTCTTAACCACTGAGCCTTTTTCACCTACTGGAACTGAGACCTTTTACCAGAAAAAAACAGCACCAGGTAAAAGAAATTCTTATTATCTGTGGAATCTACAGTGGTAAGTAGAAATCCATGTACATTCTCCCTCTTTGTCAAGTGAGGAAAAGTTATGAAGCATACAGACTAGAATTTTCAAAAAGAAAATTCAGTTAAGAATAAAAAATAATGTTTCACTACAAGATAACAAAATGGTACAACAGAATAAACAGAGCAACATTTACAACTGTCTTAGTTAAGTTTAGAATCACCTGGAAAGCAAACAGCACAAACTAAACTCAAAATAATAAATTACAATGCAGATACTTATCAATGTGGGGTTTTTTTTTTCAAATTATAAGATCTCACAGGGAGGTTTTTTCTTTTGTGTGAATAAAACATACTGAATTTGTTTTCTCTCACATGTGTCACTATTACTGACAGTCAGATTGAGCTGCAATTTGCATGGCTGACAAAGGAATAAAATTTGATCACCAATGTTTATCTCTCCTTCCCCATGTAAGTGAGTATTTCTATCATGTGGATCCAACTTTCATTTACCACAAACATACTTGTGGATTATATCAGATTCCCCCCAGATCCCCATGCTAAAAATGTCTTTGCAGTTCAGAAGAGCCATGAATATTCTGTCATAGTTTTACATTGTTTTTAATCACATAATTTCAAATATGGTTTAAGAAAGAATTGTTGTCATTAAACCTTTCCACTAATAACCCAGAGCAGACCAGTGTCCAGTGAAGAAAACGGAAACCACTTCAGCTATTGTAAACATCAGAAATGCAAACCAATGGTGAGAATGAGAAATAAAATAATAGGTGAATGGGATAAACACAAAAAGGGAATAAGAAAAATTTTAACTAAAAATTATGAAGCTACTACCGTATCAAGGGTGATTGACTTAATCTCACATTGACTTTTACATTGCCTATAAGTTCAGGCTATACCACTGCTACTGGCATCACATTGCTGAAAAAGGAAGAGTAACTGAGAACCTCAAACTAGTGCTGATGCTATTGACTCTCAGAGTCACCTACAATCTTCTCTCATCACTGGGGATCTTCATGGACAGAACCTGATGAAACAGGGTATCTTATCCTTCCCCCTCACCATCCAGTCTCCTGCAATGTGACACACGGGCAAGCACCTAATCTCAAGATATTAAAAATAGACAAAATGGTAACATTGTTTTCGCACTTCAACCTCAGAAATTCAGAATATGACATGAAATAGCGATTGTGCTCTACAAGTGAGCAGCAGTCAGCACTGCCTACCACCACCAGACTTTTGTCCTGTGGTATTCATTAGCTGAGTAGGTAGTAGAAGGAAGGAATGGTTTGGTAATAGTGAAACACTTTCTTTCGTTTTTGTCTTAGCTTCTGGTTTTTATTATAGGTTCTCACATTGCTTATTAAATACTTGCATAATCAGAAAGTTAAAATTAAAATGAAATAACAACAGGAGAAGAAAGATGCTGATAAGAAAGAAGCTTTATGAAGAGAAACAAGACTTTAGGTTGTTTACTGGTGTTTCTAAAGAATGGATGTTAGATAAACTACAGAACACCCAGTTAGATTTTAACATTATAAAGGGCTTTCTTGTAAAATTCATTGCTTATATGAAATTAATATGAAACTATATTTCATCCTCTAAATTTTTCAATCCTGTGCCTGAGGGCATGATATCATTTTTATTATTCTTTTTTCTCTTATTTAACACCATACTATACCATATAGAACATATAGGTCATGTTATTGTTGGACATTTTATACTACCAGGTTAAAGCTTCTTATCTGGGTATAAGACCTTGGTGTGTGTGTGTGTGTGTGTGTGTGTGTGTGTGTGTGTGTCCAACACCATGGACATCTGCTTCTATTCTCCCAGCCTGAATGATAATGAATGAATTAAGACCCTAAAACTGTAAACACGCACCCAGAATAAATATTTTCCTTTTTAAGAGTTACCTTGGTTAGGAGGTCTCTTCAGCAAAAGAACAGTGACTAAGACCAAGTAAATGATGATGTTAAGTGTGATGGTTTGAATGAAGAGGCTTCCATAGGCTCATATATGTGAACATTTTGTCCACAGATGTTAGAATTGTTTGAGAAGGATTTGGAGGTGTGGTCTCGTTGGAATAAGTGTGTCACTGCTAGCTGACTTTGAGGTTTCCAAAGATTTGCATCATCTTCAGTCTCTTTCCTCTTTCTCTGTCATTGCCTCCAACCTTCTAATCAAGATGAACATGCAATCTCTTAGCTGTTCCAACCACCATGCCTTTGTGCTGCCATCATGGACTCTAAGCCTCTGAAAGCATAAATCCCAGATTAAATGTAGTATTTTTTTAATTAAATTAATTTTTTTATTTTGTGTCCCAACCCCAGGTTCAGTGACTTTCTCTCTTCCCATACTCTTTGCCTTCTTCTCCTCTGTCTTACCCCAATCTACTTCTGCTCTACTGTTTTTTCTGTTGAGGAAAGGGAAGGCCTCCAATGGGTATCAACAAAGCATGGCATATCAAGTCACAGTAGGACTAAGCTCCTCCCCTTGTATTAAGGCTGGGCAAAGCAACCCATTATAAAGAATAGGTTCCTAAAAGTCAGTCAAAGCATTGGGGACAGCCCCTGCTCCCACTGTTAGGACTCCAGCAAGAAGACTAAGCTACACAACTGGAACATATATGCAGAGTGCCTAGGTAAATCCTATGCAGGCTCCCTCGTTGTCTGTTCAGTCTATGAATACCCATTTGCCCAGGTTAGTTGATTCTGTGAGTATTTTTGTGAAGTCCTAGAAGCCTCTGGCTCCTGCAATCCTTCCTTCCTCTTTGCAACAGAATTTCCTGAATTCAGCCTAATATTTGACTGCGTCTTTTTTCATCAATTGCTGGATGAAGCTTCTCTGATGACAATTGGATAGGCACCAATGTGAGTATAGCAGAATCTCTGATGACAATTGGGTAGGCACCAATGTGAGTATAGCAGAATCTCGTTAGGCTTCATTACATTTTTTACTTCAGTCATGTTTAGTTCTATCCCAGGTCTCTGAGCTAACCAGACTCTGAGTCCTAGTGTCCCAGGCAGTGTCAGAGGTGGGCTCACTCTTGTGGCAGGGGTCTCAGGCCAGAACAATCATTGGTTGGCCACTCCTACAAACTTTGCACCAATCTAAACCTATTGTATCCCATAAACAGGACAAATTGTAGGTCAAAGGTCATGTGGCTGGGTTGGTGTCCCAATCTCTTCTCTGTAAGTCTTACCTGGCATAGAAGCTGGAAGTTCAGGCTGTATATCTGCTATTGTTAGGAGTCTTAGTTGGGGTCATCCTTGTAGATCCTTGGGAGGTTCCCTTGCACTAGGTTTCTACCTGATCCCAAATGTTCCCCCTTTGCAGTCATCTCTTCTAGTACTCTCCCCCTCCACTCATTCTCTCACCTGATCCCTCCTGTTCTCATCCCCACCTGCCCCTATTCCACCCTGGAAATTTTCTATTTCCCCTTCTTAGGGAGGTCCATGCATGTTGTAAATGGGGGAGAGGTGTGGGTTGTTTGTTCCCAGCACCCAGTTCCCAGCCCCCAGCCGCTGGTTGCTTGCTTGTGCCCGAAATAACCACATGAGAATGGTATTCATTTAAACTCTGCCTGGCCCATTATTACTGGCCTTTTCTTGGCTAGCTCTCATATCTAAACTAACCTATTATAAAAGTCTGTATGTCACCACGAAGTGGGTGACTTACTGGACGGTTCTACTGTAGGTCCATCTGCAGCAGGAGCCTCATGGCGACTGGCTCACTTCCTTTCTTCTCCTCAGAACTTCCGTTCTGTCTACTCCACCCACCTAAGGGCTGACCTATCTTATAAGCCAGGCAGCTTCTTTATTCAACCAATAAGAGTAATACAAAATACAGGAGAACACTCCCACATCACATGCATCCCCACCTCGGCCTTTTTTTATAGCTAATATCCATGTATATGTGAGTATATACCATATTTAAGACCTTGATATTTTGTTATTCCCCAAAGCAGAGAAAAATAAAAAGATAATTCATGTTTAGGATTTAATATTTACAATAATTTTCTTTATTTAATTCATACATCAATTATATGATGTGTGCTTAATTAATGTTCTATTTATAATTTTATAAAAGTGACTCATGACATTTGCATAATTTTAAATGTTAAATCATATGCTCACTTAAGTGTGATTTTAAATCTTCATGAACTTTCTATATTTTGATGACTTAAGCTCTGAAATGAAAATTTAATATAAACACAAGGGTGAATCTAGCCAAGAAGAAATTTAAGGGACCAAAATGAATTTTATTTGATTTTACTATTCTTAATGTCTATGTGTGTGGGCATGAGTATATGTAACCGCATGTGTGGTGTGTGTTGGAGTTAAAAAACACTTGTGGAATATCTTCCGTGGTAAAAAGGTGCTAAACTATGAACTCCCATCATCATGATTGCTTAGCAAGCATTCTGACATAAGCCATCTCTTCAGCACTCAAACTGAATTTTAAAAGTTTTAAAAAGAAATTCCACTTATTTTGTCAAAAATAGTATAATAGGGCCAGTGCTCATTAAATGGTCACTTGCATACCTTCAACTTTAGGTGTTCCCAGCGTTAACAGTTGTTAAACTATATGTCTAATGTGTGAAAACATATAAGACATTGTCCAATAATGAACGTGCTAAGAGGTAGATGACACTTTTTGAAGGAGAGTTGAATTAGTCAACACTTCCACTAAATGCTGTTAATGTGCATTTGTGCATGTATTTATGTAATAAATATGTAAATTTGTGCACACTCAAGTAATTCAGAAGAAGGGTTAATGCCCACTGAGACTGGCCATAGTAATGACAGACTTTTAAAAATATAATCATAACAATTTCTATAGCAAAACTATTCATGTGCATAAGAGCAAATGTGTGATGAATCTTTGTTATGTTTAAGAATTAAGAATGAAAACTCTCGTGGAGACCTAGAAATATTAACTCTGTGTTTCTGCTAGACTCAAGCAAAGCTCCTTCTGGTAATACAAGTAGAAATTCTCTCCCCCATTTCTAAGAATAAACAGATTAAATGATCTGACACAGAAATTTTCATACAAGTATAGATTTTTTAAATATGGATTTATTCCTTAAAAGTGAAAGCTTTAACTTCCTCTAAAACTTTAAAAGAAAACAGTACATTAATAAAATCACACCCCATTTTAAGATCATTCTTGAGCAAATCATTTTCTGGAATAATGAGTCCAGAATTGTGTCCCTCGTATAGATTGCAAAGATTACTCATCTCAGGTTCATTTTATTTGAATGGGCTGCTTCATTAAAGAAGCTGACTCTCCATTTGACAAAATCTCCTTTGTGCAATCATTTCATGTTCACTCGAATTTGTCAGGATAAAGATTTGGTTTAAAATTTTATGAAGTGCTTTAATGTCGGTCATTTTTCTTATTAGGTTAAGTTTATTTCTTTCTTGTTTCTTGAGTGGGTGGATCATACGTAAACACAGAGGATTCTCTCCCTCTTCCCAAGATTTATAATGAGAATATTCTGTCTGATCAGGTGCATGCACCCTGCTGTCATTTGCAGCTTGACCGGTAGGTCAGAGGTGATGCGAACTGGCTCAGGGATGCATACAAATCACATCCTCTTGTCTGTCTGTTTCATTGACTGGTTCTCCTCAGGGTCATGGTTATCTTAAGTAGCAGCCTGAAGGATAAAGTGTGTCCTGTCTGAGCTGTAAAACTTTGACTGTGGACCAATTGTATCTGACATAGAGCAGCATGAGGTTTGGTTTAGCCTTTGGATTCTGAACAAATCTCTGGCTATCAATGGCTAATAGTGACATGCAGTTTACCAAATCTCTCCTTCTTGCTGACAGCTCAACATAGTGAAAAAATGAATTGTTTGTAAGGTAAGGAGTTTGCCTTTTAAACTGTACTCCATGTGATTATTTTACATGATAATGAAACTATTAAATTTCAAGTAATTAAAATAAAATACCTTGCATTGAGACTACAAAAACAACATCTAGACTTCAAAAGTCCAAATTTAGTATAGACTTCTTTAGGCATTTGGGAACATATAAGGCTGTTAAATATCTTAATGGCATGTTTGTTATATTTTTATGTCTATGATTTTGCAACTTTTGTTTCTTTTACTGCAGTGTGCCTTAAATTACTGAACATATTAAACAGAAAGAACACTGCCTTTCCAGTGATGCTCAGCCTAGCATCAAATTCATTAACACCAAATCCAGATAGACATTATGTCTAGTCTTATATAATATGTATAGAAGGTTTGCATAATTTAAAAATATGTTTGAAGTATTCCTCTTTTTAATCTGTAAAAGTGTCACACCAATGATGGACCAGCCCCTCCAAAAACTTACAATCTAGCAAGAGAGGTAAAGTATAAACACAAAACAAGGTAGATCATCATAAGTCCAATGAAAACTCCAAAAACACCTTTATCATTTAAAAAGAAAGAGTATTCACCTCCAGTGACCCCCAGGGAAATAGCAAGATCTTGGAGCATGGAAGTTGTGGATTGTCAAGGAAGAACAATCTGGGACAAAATGAAGAAATGCTTAGTTCAGAGCTGAGGGATGTTGCAGAGGTCAACTATTGGGAGGAGTGTAAAGAAATAGCACAGTAATAATTGTTAGAAGGAGTTGTTAGTAGAAAGAATTAGAGGTTAGGACACAACCAACTAAAGCAGTTACAATTATAATAAAAGGAAAGATGGGTTTCATGAAATATTTCAAAGATCAAATAATGCGGTCTGTATTTGAAAGACAGGGTATACATGGGATACATGGAAAACATGGATACACACATTGCACATTGGATAGTGAACAATATCTGATAAAAGATCTGTTTTAAACATTTAGCACTGCGTTTTCTAACCATATATCTTCCAAACTGAAAATCTTCATGAGACCCCATAGCCTCATTTGTCTTTATCTCCAGGATAACACAAATGATTATTAAATAAATGATTGAATAAATACTATCATTACAATATTTTGTCTCTAACTCACTCGGATATTACAACATCTTGATAAGAAAACAAATCTAGAAAAAAAGGTCCTTTCAAACACTGATTTCATTTGTGTGGATTGCTCTTGGACTTTTATTCACAGTGTAAATTTTTTCATCTTCAGATTTTCAGTGAGATATGTAATCAATATTTCGTCATTGCCACATCTTCAGTGAGATAGTTAACCCACATTTTAACCCCCCCAAAAGGCACAAATTGAACTTTAGAGTCTACTACTCAAAGCTTAAGCTTAAAAGTTCTAAGTTATTTTTTTTAGCTAGTATCCAAGAAACATACAATTTTCTTGGTCAGATCTACAGTCATCGCTTACCCTTCTCTTTTCTTATATCTTCCTTTATCCTCAATTAACTGATTGGTCAAATACTAGAATAACCTGCTTGGTGAGGAGTTCTCATTATATGACTCTTGTACTCAAATACCCTTAGTAACTTACTGTATAAATCAAGGACTTACTTATTCTGCCCTAAAAATGGAGCTCAAACCCCAGTGACCTTAAACAACTTACATGCTTTTTACTAACATCATTTTTCTCATAGAAGTAAGAAAAGTACTCATTTTTACATCATTTCACCTTGAAAACCTTAAGACTTGTCCTGCTGTAGAATCAACAAGTATAACATCATCCATTATGGTTCAGGATAAAGAATGCCAACACTAGGCACATGTGGGATCTTCAGAAAGGCAAATTCACTGAATGACCACACCGCACTGGTCAAAGCTGTAGATGTCTTGAGGATGCATGCTTCTATGTTTGTAGCCTCCATTCCATGCTCTTTGTGGCCGCTGAACTGCCTGATTCTACCTTTTCCTGTTCTGTTTACAATTACTACTGCACTCAATCAGACCTGAGCTGTTCCTCAAATGCATGCAAGTGCCTGCACTGGTCTTATTCTTTATCTGAATGTTGTCTCACCAGCACTTCTCTTATTTTGAATTTTTTCTTTAAATATCCTCCCCTGACACTATCTATAAAGCATCCTTTATTCTTTTTCTCTGAAGGTCATACCAATAAGAGATATATAGTCTATTACTTTTTTGTTTCTGGTTTGTTTGGTTTGGTTTGGTTTTGTTGTTTGAACTTTCTACCTTCCCTCACTAGACTATAAGCTTCATGAAAACATGACTATTTTTCTATAAATTCTTCACCAGTACCTATAGGAACAGTCAAAACATAACAAGTGCTCAGTAAATATTTGCTGCATAAATATAATTTCCCATCTTGCTCTATAGGACTTTACAATACATAAATGATTCTAATATTCTTATAATTTATATATAGAAAAAGACTATCATGTAAATATATAAAAGTTTAACCTAAGTAAGATCCTGAATGTAATATTTGGTCAAGTTTAATATAATGAGAAATGAGGAAGAGGGTAACACAAATCATCTGGTAAAATGTAAACATTTACTGCCTGCACATCTCTAATAAGAATTGATGTGGTGTGTCATCTGTAATTTAATCACCAGTGTTACATCTTGATAGTAAATGAGGTTCATAGACTGTTTGCTATAAACCTAGATTACCACACATACAAAATACATGGAGGACTTGAGTAGTATTTCAGGTGTGACATGAGATGATAAATAGAAATAGTTCAGACTAAAAGTAGCACACTTATCGCTGATCTTATCTTGCCTCTAAATTTTAGTGCTTTCTGCACTGTCACCTGTCTAGTTCAATCTCAGCCTAAATACCAGATCACAGAGAAACAAATTAAGCCCTGCGTCTTCTTTCTGAGTTTAAAATTATTTTCTTTACTTATGCGGTTATCACTGCGCTGAAAAATTTTGTCAAGATTCATGCTAGAATGACAGTAAAACCAATAGACCTTACTGGCATGACTGCCAAGAAATCCAGCGTTGCTTCATAATTACAGACTGGAACACTTTGTTTTTCCTAGGAATCCTAAAAAAAAACATTAGTTTTCTGTCCAAAAAAGCCAACAAATTTCCTTGTATGCCATATGCAAAAGCTCTTTATTGAGATTTCATTCACTATCTCCCCACACATACCAGAGTAAGAATCTATCTGAACCCATACAATAACTCTTTCCCTATCTTTTCCCTCCCCTTCATACACACACACACACACACACACACACACACGGAATTTCTCAGGTTATTATGGTCTTCTGAGGAGTTAATGATTTGTTTCATTGTTTTACTATCGCACAAAGCTTATTTTTCAGCAATATAAAACTAGACTAGAGTATATATGACTTTAAGCAGTTAGTATAAAAGGGATCATTGGTTTACAGTCTATATAGGCCACAACTTTGAATGAAAATGAACAAATGAGAAATTAAGCAGAATATTCCTTCTTGAACAGAGTAAAATATTAAATGATGATGCTACTTAGGAAAGTATTTCTCTCCTTGCTTTTTCTTGTCTAGCCATTTGCAGCTCTGATTTTATATGAGCCTAAGGACACATGTCTTGTGTCTACCTGCGAATACATGTTTTTATAAGAAATAATAGCAGGTTCTTAAAAAAGCATCATTAGCAGTTTCCCTTAATATTTGTTGCATTACTAATGAATTTTAAAATAATCATTATTAAAATCCTTCAAAATCCACAAAGAACCCTGGGGTACTAAGATGAGTTGTTTTTTTTTAAAGGAATGTCAAAACATATTTTATATGTATTTCCAAAATTTACATTATCAATAATTACTCTTACAGCATTTTTTTAGCCCCCAAAACATCTTCCTTCTGGTTGGGTTTTCCAGGGCGAGAAACAGAAAAAAGTCATAAATCATCTCTGCATTTTTGTCAGACCCCCTTATGTTCTCCCACATAAAATGATTCCAGATCATTTCATCTTAAAAGGTGTGCCCATGACACCTTTTGTGACACTGATCTCATGATTTTGTCCTCTTCTCTTGATGCAAATAAGAAAGGTAGATTTGTCCTTAATTTACAGATTAAGTATTCCAATCACAACTCTTAGCCAAGGAAGCTGGTGTTTGATAATCTTCACTGCAGAGCAAGGGATGTTTACTTGAGAGCATGTTGGCATTAATGTATTTGTCCTCCCATTTTAATTCAAAACGTCTCACATAGACACCATTCATGGTATTTTGCTAGCACTTTCAAAGGATATCTAATACAGTTTAAATCAATTCAATTTAGCAGCCATTCATTGTACAAAGAACTGCACTTGGTGTATTTTAGGTGACACAAAAGCACAGGCCCTACCTTGATATATATTTTGACATACAGATGAAAACTCACGTACGCATCACTCACATAACAGGCCATAAAAAAGAAAAAAAAAGATTATAAAAAATGCTGTAATGTGTTCTCAGCACAGTTCTAGAGGAGTAAAAAAGAAATGGATGGATTCTCAATAAAATAAAATAAAACAGAAAAAGTTTCAGAAACTGATTAAATTCTTGAAGAAAAATGGGAATTCAGGAACATGGACATTGAAATTAGAGTAGCAAGTTACAAGGAAAATTCAAGGTACAAAGAGGAGGCTCTGACAGTCATACACATCCTGTGGCAAAAATGAAAGGCATCTTTTGTAGGGAACATTAGGGGAGAAATGTGGCTATTTTAGGAAATAAACACTAAAGGGTAAACAAAACTAACAAAGAAAGATTTGTATATTTAACTGTAACATTAATACAAACCTCAAACACAGAGCTATCAGGGAATTTCAGAAAGATATGTATTTATTTGTTGACTATATAATTATGATTTGAAAAGTTTTCGGTTTCACAGAATTGGGGTTAGAAAAGTTGAAAGAGCTGGAAGATCAGCGGGTACTCTCAAACAAATCTCTTGGAACTGGCATGATCATTGCAATCATGAGTCCACAGCGCCTGCATAAGACCTGAACTCATGAAAGGAACATGGAAGGCAGACAAGCTAGAAAGTGGTGGAATCAGCAGGAGTAGAAGAGTAAGAAAAGGCTATTGTGAGTGTGATCACATCATATCATATCCAAGTATATAACTGTCAAATCTTTAAGGGCATTATTTGATAAGAGGTGGTAGCTATCTTATCAAATAAGGGATGAAGATAAGATTTGGAATGCAATAAGGAATTATTTTGGTCGAGCAAAATCACAGTAGTGGATTATTTTCTAAGATGCATGATCTTTGTAGCCAGAGAAGCTGACTAGATTTCCAGACCAGGTATGATTTACTTCATGTCAAGTGGGTCTTGTTGCTTAATTTTCTTATATTTTAAATTTTCTCTCTCCCCTCCTCCCACTTCCCCCCACTCTAGTCCAACACACCACCCATTCACTCCTCAGAATGGGTAAGGTTTCTCATTGGGAGTTAACAACCTGGCACACCAAGTTGAGGCAGAACCAAGCCCCCACCCCACTCCCACAGCATCAGGCTGAGCAACGCTTCCCACAATAGTGAATGGACTCCAAAAAGTCAGCTCATGTGGTGCAGGAGACTTGTCTGTTCAATCATGTTTTAAATAAATGCTGATTGGCCAGGTAGGAAGTGTGGGCGGGTCAACCAGACAGGAAGTAGAGGCAGGGCGAGGAGAAAGTCTGGGAAGCAGGA
>JAQHUG010000015.1:11843723-11862706 GCA_028555095.1 Dicrostonyx torquatus | reverse complement strand
GCATGTTTTTATATACCATTTGAGGCCCCCATACACATAGATACATGTTTCAAAGAAGTATAAGTGATAACATCCATCTACTAATTTATTATTTGTTTTTAGTGGAAATAAAATCACTTTTTTCTAACTTTTTGAAAATATACAGTTCATCTTTATCATCCATAAACATCCTAAGTCTCATACCATTTTGAATAACATGATGTAATCTCTCCCTGTCTCCCTCTGTCCTTTCTGGGCTTTGAATCTTTCTTTAGTCTGAAGTATCCATGTTGCATCCTCTACAAGTATATTAGTCAAGGACTCAAGTACTCAAGCATGAGATTGACTGACAGTACTGCAGTGTTGAAGAATTCTTATGCAATAGCCTATCACGATGTCCATGATGTCACAAAGCTCCAGCCATTGGCTTTACTTCTTGTCACTATAGGAGCATTGCTTTATCTCATCTCACAAGATAAAGGGTAAAATATTTTGAGAGATGTCACATTTACACAATCTCTAAGGTAATAAATGGTATATTATACTGTTATAGCTTGCCATGGTGTCTGTTATTAATGAAACTTTGATATAGTCATATTACTACAGAATTTCAAGTTTTTAGTAGAAAAAACTGATCAATTCAAGAAGTGACAATTTGTCACCAAGTCTGGGAAGGGAATAAAGTAAGGGAGACTAAGATGTTTCTGTCAAATACCCTTGCCTTCATTAGCTCAGTTTCATTGTTCAGACTTCAATTAGGAACTTGATCCTAAGAATATCTGTAAGTAGAAAAAAGGCAAACCTGCAGACTGGATCCAGTTGGGAAAATTAGCCTCTGGACTCAACTCTGCAGTGTGGATAACCCTGAATGTGAAAGAGGACAGAGCAGGAATGAAACCACCTCCATATTTCACTGAGAAGGGCATAGATACCCCCATGAGATAAAAGTATTCTGTATCTTCACAGTGTCCCACGAGGTCACATTTAGCCCTCTGTAGCTACTGAGCCTCGAAACAAGGCCTCCTAACTGAGAAACCATACAGAGAAACCCTGTTCTAAAAAAATGGCTAAGAAATATCTTTCACAATTTTTAAAATGTATATATTTTAGGTGGATGAACGTTTTACCTGCATATAAGTATGTGCACCATATGCATGTCTGATGTCCATGAAGTTCTGAAAAGGGCTTCATTTACCAGGGAACTGTAGTTGTGGGCTTTGTGAGGCGCTATGTGGATGTGGAGAACGAAACCTGAAAGATTAACAAATGCCCTTAAATGCTGAGCTGATGTCTCAAGACAAGACCCCAAGCTAAAAATATTCTTTCAAAGTGTTCAAGCCAGGCATGGTGAGGCACACCTTTATTTCAAGCACTGGGAACACTGAGGTAGAAGGGTTTCTAATAGGAGTTTCAGGCCAATTTGCTATAAACAGTAAGCTCTAGGCCAGCAAAGGCCACAGAGTGAGAATCTGTCTAAGAAAAAAAAAGTGTTTGACATTTTTAGCAATTAAGGCAATGCCAATTAGTATTACTTTAAGTGTTTTGCTTACATGAGTCACAATACTATGACTGAAGAAAACAACAAAACAAAAAACAACTGACATCAAATGATGGTGAAGATGCAGAAAAAGGTAATCCTCACTCCTCACTGAAGGGACTGCAAGCCAGTTGTAGCCACTGGGGATATCAGTGTGGGGGCTCAGGAAAAATAAAAATAGATCTACCTTGTAACCCATCCATAGCTCTTCTTGACGTATGACTCAGCAACCTGCTCCACAGGTGTTTGCTCAGCCATACTCATTACTATTGGATTCCTGACAGTTAGGAAATGGAAGCAACCGAAATGTCATCCAAAAAATAAGTGGATAATGAAAATAGAGTCCCAATATCCAGTGGAATTATATTCAGATGTAAAGAAAAATGAAATAATGAAATCTGACGATAAATGGTTGGAACTTGAAAATATTGTACTGAATTAGGCAGATCCAGAAAGACAAAAGACAAATGTTCTTTCTTATTTGTGCATCCTAGCTCCTAATGTTTTGATTTTAAAAGAGGACCTGAAGTAGTTACAGAAGCCTATAACATAGAACGTAGAAAGCGACCGTGGACTAGAAAGCAGAGGAAATCTAGATAGAAAAATAGCACTACACAGATGTACTATAAAGAGGGAAGGGGGGAACAAGGAGGTATGTTTTAATTGTCGGGGGGATAGGAAAGTAACAGAGGAAGAAAGGAAGGAGAGATAAGTAACATTAAAGATATTTGTAAAGCCATAAGGAAACAAAGTATTTATAGGATTACTTAAACATACAATTATAATATTTATGTGCATGTATATAGACATGTACACACATAATTTAAATTGAGTTACATATTTTGGAATGAACACAAAATAAAATAACAACAACAACAACAACAACAAAAACTGTGCCAAGCATGGACATTCCCTTCCAAATTGCCAGGAGTGGGCAAAAGAATCCCAAAACAATGTAGGCTATTGCCACGCCCTTGTTTCCCTGCCAGGACTTGAATGTAATACCTTAATGCTGAAGACACTACATATTTTGGACATTGTGCTGAGGCCTAACCAACCTAGAGGCCTTCTCTCTGAGGACTAACTTTCAGCTTTTTACATCAAAGTGGTAAAGCAAATTAGCTTGTTAGAAAATTTCCAAGATGACTTATTAGGTCCTGAGAGCTCTTCCTTTTTTTAATTTTTTATTAATTTATGCAAATACCTTTCCAAGAGATTCCTCAAGGATAACTTAGTTATGTGTGGTTTTGATTCTATTCAAGATTCAGAGCCAAACGACACACTGAAAAACTGGGCACTTTCTTTCCTTAATGTCATGAGCCTAATACTATTCCACTGACTCTCTTTCTCAAGTAGGAGCTTTATGGATAAACTGAGTGAGTCAAATTTCAGAACACTAAAAATACACACACACATGCATACATATATGTGTACATATGTATATATTTAATATTTTGTTTTCAAAAGTTCTATACAATGTATATGGATCATATCCATCTCCCACTACCTTCTTCCAACTCTCTCTAGTGCCCCCACCCCAAGTTTTATTTAAATTTTTTTATTAATAATCCAGAGTAAAATTTGTACTTTACATGTAAATGAGAGTATGGCCATTCACTAGGGCATGAGAAGCCTACCAGCACCCACATTCTTAAAGAAGAATGCCTCTCTCTCCTTCAGCCTCCATCAATCGCCAATAACTTCTCCAATGGGCAGGGACATGGGGAGGCAGAACAAGGGCACCTCTTCCTTCCATGATCTTGACATTTTGATTGGCTTGATTTTTGTACAATTACCACAGAGCTGATGTGAGTTTATATGTTCAAAAACTATGCCATAATCAGAAGTCAGCATTTCACAGCTCTCCTCCTCATTCACTGGCTATTACATTCTTTCATTTCCTCTTGTGTGAATTTCCCTGATTCTTGGATAGTAAAGTGGGGATTCATGTAGGTGACCACCCATGGTTGAGCACTCAGGGTTAGACATACTTGACACTAGGACCAGTTATGAGTGTGTGTTGACCATTGCCTACTACAAAAAGAAGATTCTCTGATCAAAGTTGAGAGTAGCAGAAATCTATGTGATACCATAAATATTTATAATTCAGTTTTACAGTATGACCATTTAGGAAAACAACAGTAAGTTTCCCTCCTCTAGGGTCAATAGTATCCCCAGTCATGGATTTTTGATGAGCTTTACAACACCAAACATGAAATACCTCCTGTGAAGCAGGTCTGTATCCAACCAGAGAGTAGTTGGTTACCCCATCACCTTCACGCCACCGTTGTACCTGTGGACACATCTTGTGAGAGTGTCAGTGTTGCAGTGTGCAGGGTAGTGCTAGGTAAGACCATCGCACCTTCTGGCACTATGTAAGCTAGTCACCAAGGAAACTCTTCTTTACATATGAAACAGAATAAGAAAATAAGAATACAAAAAGTGATTATCAACACTTTGTTTAGGAAAACAATTTTTTTCTTCCACCAACTTAACTATATGAACATTCCTGCTGTAAGAATCTAGACATCCTAAAATTAAAGGATTTAATATAACATTACAGATAATATTCATTTAGAGCCTAGGGCATTTATGGCAAATCAATAGCAAGACTATTGTTTCTGCTTTAACACTCTGAATGGATCAAAGGAGTATTTGCCACATATCTCCATCTTCAAAGAATTATTCTAGGCATAGTAGGTAAAAGAATAAGCTGGCTCCTGATGACAAAAAGAACGACAAAGCGATGCGAATCTCAAGCCTCACTCTGAAACACTTTCCTACAAGCCCGTTCTAATGAGCCAGCAAGGATAGCTGCAGTCCCCTCAGCTCCTGCATGCTTGGAAGGCAGCGCTAATGAATTGTGCCACTTTTTCCTGCTGATCATCTCAACTAGGACGCCACTAACAGTCTATTGGGATTGACGCTGGAACTGAAACCTATTTCCAACTCCCGTGCTTCTCTGCACAACTTCGTCTTTCTGAAGTGTATCATAAAAGTTGTGACTAGGTAGCAAGGTCTCATTAGGTATTAAATTATCAGTGAAAAGCTGCCTGAAGAGTCTGGGTACCCCTTATCAAACATCGTACAAAGTTTGTTGTTGTTTTCTACAAGTTCTTTCCTGAGCAGGCACCTGTCTTAAGTTCCAGAAACAGCAGGAATTCTGAGTTAAATCAGGGAGTTTGCGATCACTGGGGTGTTGGGGGTGGGGAATGTAGGAACTGATGCTTTGTTTTCAGAATCAGTAAACCAGCAGTGTTCTTTCTCTCAGTTTTTGAAGCTTGGGGAAATATAGAATAATATGACTATAACAATCTACAGCAAAACTTATAACTGAAATTCGCCTCATTCAAAAATAACTAAAATTCATTTTACACTTCGCATACATAGCTAAACATACTTGGGTATAAAGAGATTTCCTAGAAAATAGCTATTGACTATGGCTGAATTACACCTTCACGAGTAAAGTCACCAGCTTTTTAATTGCTCTGCTGATACCTTCTTACTGTTGCACTGTCTCACACTGAGCTAATGTTGACTCGGTTTTCAGCTTTGACACAAGAGGAAAACTAAATGTAAAGAGTATTCCTCTTACTACACTTCTTAATCACTATTTTTAAAATACAGATGTATATAGTATGTACAAGTGCGTATAATGTCTGTTGTAAATTGCAAACATCTGATAGCCATTTTAAAACATATTGTTTTTTCTCACGAATTTAGATAAAGTTCGTGTGATCAGGAGCTCCCACCCAGACTTCACAAAAGAACAAATACCTCTTCAAGACCTGTAGCATAAATCTATTTTTAAGCAAAGACAACTTTCATAGTAATTATGTTCCTACATAGAGTTGTACTAGGAACAGAAAGCAAAGAAATCTATTGTCATTTGGCATGGAGCAATTTAAAATTTTACCAGCAATTTAATAATTAAAATGGTTACTTTTTCTTAAAGAGTAATTTTATCTTAAGTTGACAGCAGGATATTTTTTTTTAACCCAAGAACTGTTTCATTTATCTTTCATTTTCTGTTTATTTGTTTGTGTTTGTTTGTTTGAGTTAGGGCCTTATGTAGCTCACTATCCTGGAATTCACTATATATTCAAGATGACTTTAGATTCCTTTTCCCTGGCCTCCTTCTTAAGTGAAGTTTTTCTTTAGGAATTCATCATGTAACTATTGTTTCTTTTGCTTGTTAGGCACACTTTGGAGTTATTTCTGGTCATCTTTGCTGAGAACTGCATTCCCCTTGTGGTGATGGTGGAGTTGTGCAGTGGTATACAGGCATTGCAGAACGGGACTTGGAGACAATTAATTACATCATTAAATCCCAAATCTTCAGGTAATTTAGGTCAACAAGAATACTGAGTGTCAATTATTCATAGGGGTACCTCAGTTCCTCATTTCAATAGTGACACCCTGTTCTGTAATTGTCCTTAATTAACACTAGTGTCAAACCTATTCATTACAACTTTTTTAATTTGTTGCCTGTGTTATGTATCAGTCTAACTATTCAAGTTCCAGTTTTTAAAAAGCCAAATTCTTGAATACTTACTCTCATGATTTAATATAATTGAGCAACAAATAATTTCATGTCAATGAATTACGCATACATTACCTGACCCTTACACATAATGAAGCAGACTCTCCTAAAAAGAAAAGCATGGCATACAATACCCAGGGGTCAAGTTATTGTTGCATCATCATCAAAGGATGATCAAACACCTTTTTTTCTTCCTCATTAAAATAGAAAGTCTCTTCAAAATCTAATTGCAGTCTGCCTCCAAGTTTCATGGCCCATCACACCCTTGACTGCAAAATTCAAGCCCAATCACTCATAGAAGGCATCTTGTAATTTTCTATGTAAACTGTGTCTAATCACAATTAGTATCATTTTTCCCTACAACTTGGAACATTCTGTTCTTTACTTATCTATTACCTGTTTGTTTACTTACTGATTTAACACTAGCAAAGTAAAGACTTCATTTTGGTAACTACAAACATGTGTCATTATATTCTCTTCACATTTGCTTTACTCCTTTCCTCTTCTTCGTCATCTTCATCTGGCTGGCATCATTCTTTACCCACACTGATGCTTTTTTTACCACCTCCCTTATTATCCCCTCATATTATCACACACAGAGACAGATACACACACATGCACACGTTTGTGTATGTGTGTGTGTGTATATATATATATATATATATATATATATATAATTTAAAAGCTATTTCCACTTAGAAATTGGTACAATGTCTTTCCATCTTACTGAATCTGGATTGCTTCATATAATGTAATAACTTAGAGTCACATCCATTTTCATGCAAATGTCATGATTTCATTTTCCTCTGTTGTTTAATAAAACTCCATTACTTATATGTAACACACTGTCTTAATTCATTCATCTGTTGATAGATCTCTAGGATGGTTACATTTATTAGCTATTGTGGAAAGTGTAGTTATAAACACAGCTATGAAAACTCTATGTGATGCTCACTAGAGTCTTTGGGTATATATATACCCAAGAGTTATTTAGCTGAGTCAGAGGATAGTTCTATTTTTATTTCTCTGAGAAGTCTCCATATTGATTTTCACAGTGACTGTGAAATTTTGCATTTTTTTCCCAGCACAGGATAAGGGTTTTTATTCTACAATCTTCCCAACATTGACTGCCAATTATACTGCTGATAATTATCATTCTAATTAAAGTGGGACAAAATCTCAAAGCAGTTTTAACTTGCATCTCCTTGAAGTAAACTAGTGAGAAAAAAAATGTTGCTGTTCTTATTGTACTGGGGATCAAACTCAAGTCTTTTTGTACGGTGAGCAATAATGGAGCCAAGGAGATGTACGTCGTCCTTCTGCCACTTTTTTCTAGGTAGCAAACTCTTATTGATGCCTTGCTATCATAAATCTCCCTCTGTCTGCTCCCTTAGTTCAATTTTTCCACCATCTGCTGAAGCATATTATTGTTTTAAGATCAGGTTCTCTAGTTTATGCCAAGCACCTTCAAAGATAACAAACAATGTTAAAACATTAAGAAAACACTTAAAGAGGAAGCCTGAGATTAAATAAGAAGACTAAAGGATAGAGAATGTGATTTTTCTGAAGGAGAATGAGAAAATGGACTAGTTGGGGTCCTCAGATTTGCCTACTGTAGAACATGAAACATCTGTTAAACCTGCAGTGCAGGTATTTTATTGAGTTTCTGTTTAGAAGTTCATTGTAATGTAGAGACACTATAATAATTACTATATTATGTCTTCTATATATCTGTGATCCAGGGCTTTCTATAGAATGGTGGACTTAAATTGGCAAGAACGCGAAGAAAAAACCTTCCAAGTATTTGGAAATGCTCAAACCTATATTCTTGTCACATCTAATAAGCTCTGTTGGTCAAGGCAAATCACAAGACCAATCCATATTCAACAGGACAAAGAGATAAACTTGGTCCCTCAAAACTAGAAGCAGCAATAGCACATTGCAAAGAGACACATATAGAATGTGCTGAATCTTCAGAGGCCTTTATTACAATAGTCTACTACAATCAACGCATTTTATGGAAAGGAGCCAAACTTCATTGTGTGTGATAAGAATTGCGTCTACCCTGTCACTCCAAAGGAAGAATGTAACTTCTCATTTAATAATAAGCTACTGACTTTTTACATTCACGAAAAATAAATATATTTTTGATGTCCCTATTTAAACCCTTTTACTTAGAATTGTTAACAAAAGACAATAATGATAATATCTACACTAGGGTTAATGTAAGAGTATATGAGGAATAATCCATTTCATGGGCTTCAGAAATCTATGTCACTGGCTAGGAAGACCCAGATGGCATCATTTGTGGCTCATGAAAAGAGATAACTAGAAAATTTTTAATGTAAAAAGCTGCAAGACTGATTGGTGTGGCAAGATATATTCATATGTGCAATAGAGGCATAAATGTTGTGAAGAAAAACACATACTTTTTGATGGTATTAACAGCCCTCTCCATGAGAGATATTATCATTATTGTCTGTTGTTAACAATTCTAAGTAAAAGGGTTTAAATAGGGGCATGAAAAATATATTTATTTTTCATGAATGTAAAAAGTTAGTAGCTTATTATTAAATGAGAAGTTACATTCTTCCTTTGGAGTGACAGGGTAGACACAATTCTTATCGCACACAATACTGTAAATCTGGCTGAGATTCCCATGGTGGGGGAGCTCACAGAGCAATGAGCAAACCCTCTACCTAATATTGCACAATCTTCAAAAGATGCATCTCTATCATATAGATTACTGAAGCACCAGAATGCAACAGAGACGTTTCCTTGTGTGGTGGACAGCGGCTAAAGCAGAAACTCACAAGTGGTCAAAGTGCAGTGAATAAGTGTCAAAAGAGTTAAGTAACAAATTGGACATTTTCTCACCCACTCACCACAAGGTTCAGGGACCATTGAGGAAAAAGGGGCAGAAAGTGCATAAGAACCAGAGGTCAGGAAAGGACACAGTGAGACAGTATCATGTGGACATGACAGGACCTTTGTCATGACACTACAGATTCACAGAGTCTGTGGTTGCCTACACAAGATCTACATAATAACGAGTCAACATTGTAGTATAGAGAAGGGTGGGAGTCACTATCTATACAGCTAGCTATGGAGCAAATGGCATCTGGTGGTTTCTGGGAGAAAAAGAGTAAATTTTCTTTAAAGGCGTGGCCCCCAGTAGGTCAACTAGAAGTACAGGGGTAGTTCATATTTTGATAAGGATTATTTTTTAAAAAATTGCAATCCCAGCCTCTGGCTTCCATCTTTGGAGGCCCTTCCTCTTAAGCCCACCCCAGGAGGATCAAGGTAACCCGACAGACCTTGACCCCTCCCCAGGAGAGGTCAAAACCACTCCCATAGGCTATTTAAACTACTTCCCCCCAAAATAAACATGTGGTTTTCAATCTTCCTTTCTGGTGGTCATGTTGTCAGCTTCTCCTTTCCCCTCAAAGTCATCCAGGAGCGTAAGTGTCTAAATATCCGTGGATATCTTTTATTTTGGTCTGATTTGGTTTGATTGGGATTATTTTGCATCGGCAGAGTGACTCAGTTAGGGAAATATTAGTAACATCTGAGGATCCCACCGAGGGTTTGTTTTTCCCATGGGCTCATGGCCATGTCTTGGAAATGCTCTTATACCCCTGTGCTCTCCTCCAGGCTAAAATTGGCTCCTGGGCTAGATCGGCTTTGCCTTGGTGAGACCCTTTTTCTTGCCTACGCTACTAGGGTTTTAGGGGACCCATTCGAGTTTTCTTTTGTAGATTTTCTAGCATTTGTTGAAGACATGGTCCATGTCAAAAGCCTGACCCACACAGCAAGGCTGAAACCTTCGCTGAATTTTGTTTGTCCAGGGACACCTGACATTCAATTTTCACAGCCCCATTTTGGCCCAAGAGTTATTTCAGTGGACACACTGTAACAGACTTGAGCCATACAATTGGACATAGACTTTTAAAATGGGTGCTTGCAATTCAAAACCAAATTTCTTAACACCTGTGGGCTGCCTCTTACAAAATCTTTATAAATTGAGACCGTCTGTAACAATCTGTCATGAGCAGCTAATTTCTCTATGCACTAAGATTTGATCTCAATATAATCTTGACAATGGGACGCGATGGACACCTGAGTTTACCACCCTCCGGGACCTGGAAAATTTTTGTCACCGTGTGGTTAGATGGACAGAATGCTTACATGTCCATGATTTTTGGGCACTGTGCTCTCTCCTCCCACTCAGTAGCCAGTGTCTTGCAGCACTGGTTTTGGTCACTAGGATCCAGATTCCCTGTCCTCTAGGAATCCCAATCCAGATAGCTCAGCCTTTACCAAGCAGCCAGAGGCACTGGCATCTCCCCCACTCCCTGGAACCCTCACTACCCAACCCCATCCTCTTCATACTCACCCTCTCCTACTCCCTCCTTAGGGAAACCTGAAGTTTAAGGTCAACTTTCCCCTTATCCACCTTCCTCCCCTCTCCCCCCAACCACATCTCCCACCCAGGAGCATAGGTATCTAATTAAACCTGCATATCTTTTAATTTGGTCTGATTTGGTTTTATTAGGATTATTTTGCATCAGCAGAGTGACTAGGTTAGGAAATATTCCTAACAGACATGAAATTGTAGGGTATCCTAGTTAGGGTTATTATTTCTGTGATAAAATGCTATGAACAAAAGTACCTTGGGGAGGAGAGGGTTCAACAGCCTTATATTTTCACTTCACTGTTCTTCACTGAGGGAAATCAGGACAATAACTGAAACAGGGCAGGAACCAGTGGGCAGGAGGCCATGGAGGAATGCTGGTGACTGGCTTCCTATTCGTGGTTTGTTCAGTCTGCTTTATTGTAGAACTCAAGACCACCAGTCCAGGATTGGCTCCAACCACAAGGGCTGATCTCACCCATATTAATTATTAATTTAAAAAAGTCCTAAATCTTACCTATATTCCAAACTTACAGATGGTCAATTGAGGTCCTCTCCTTTTTGATGACTCTACTTTGAGTCAAGTTGATATATAACTAGTCACTCTGGGGAGAGGGTAGAGTGATTCTAGGAGGAGTTAGAGAGATGAGTATAAATATAATCTGGTGCGGGACAATTCTGTCAATCATGTTTTAAATAAACGCTGATTGGCCAGGCAGGAAGTATAGGTGGGAAAACCAGACAGGAAGTAGAGGTGGAGCAAGGAGAACAGGAGAAATTGGGAAGCAGGAAGCTTCCCTGGGATTCCTACGCAGATCTCCAAGGAAGCAGCATGTGTCCCTGTCCCAGCTGAGAAAAGGTACCGGCCATGTGCCTGGCCTGGATGGGAACAATGGGTTAATATAAGTTATGGGAGCTAGTAAGAAGCCTGAGATAATGGGCCAATCAGTTAATAACCTAATGTAGACTCTCTGTGTGATTTTCTTTGGGGCTTGCCGGCTGTGGGGTACCGGGCAGGACAGAAACCCCAACAAGTGGACCCTCATGTTACAATAATCAAAACAGGTAGATCTTCTCTTTTCCCTATGATACCCCAGGTCCAATCTCCAGCCCCAGCTCTGCAGTAGAACACCTGGGTCTGTCTTACCTGACCTGTGTTCCCATCTACTGTGGATTCCACAGCTAGTACTGCCTCTCCCAAACCCTTGCTTTGTCTTGACCCCCAATCCTAGCAAGCAATACACACTAACTCGAGAGTCTCTCCTGCCAGGGCAACAGGTAGGTTGAGGGCAGATCCATTCTTCTCCTTCTGCTCCTCTAGCTCAGATCCCCGAAGTCCCATCTTCAGCTCTGTAGCAGACTACCTGTTGTGGTCTCCCATTCCTCTCTGATTCATTCCCAAAGGATCACATTTATCTTCTCCCCTAACTTGCTTGCCCCAACTCATCCTACCACAGCAGTGTCAAACACCAGTAGCTCTTCTCTGTGAACATACCAGCTGAGCAGGGCAGGGAAAAAGGTAAGCTAACTGAAAACCTTCATCATTCCCTCCTCTTTTGCAAAACCAGTGCTCCAGTCTCATCCCTGCATCAGAACATATGTCTCAGAATTCCTTCATCCTTTGTCCCTGTCTCCTGTGGATGCTACAGATCTTTCCCTCCGACCTCCCTCTCCCCACTAGTTACTGTACTTCAGTCACCCAAGTCCAGCAGGCACTTTCTGCTAAGTCGCAGACCTCTCCTGCCAGGGTAAGGCTGTCTGTATACCTCTCTCATTTTGTTCCTCTAGATCTAATTCACACACCAGTCTCATCCCCAGTGCTATAGCAGATCCTCTGTGGTGACTTCACTTTACAATCTCCCTCAATGTCAGAAGGTAAAATACAGAAATCCTGGTTGAACACTCTGCTCTTCTCCATCCTGTGAATCTCAAAGACTTTTAACCTATCTGCATCCCTGTGTCAATTCCCAATATCTAGAAACACATTTTATTTGGAACCCACAGTTGCCACAAATATAAGATCCAAATAAAATGTCATATCACACAACACACAGCCATCATATTCTGTAGTAAGAGGGGACGGCTGTGTCCCACCTCCGAGAAGTGGGGCTGTTTTCCCTGCACCTGGCTCCCAGCCGCCAGCTAGCTTATACCCGAAATAACCACATGACAATTATATTCATTTAAATACTGCCTTGCCCGTTGTCTCTAGCCTTTTCTTGGCTAACTCTTACATCTTAAACTAACCCATTATAAAAGTCTGTATGTCACCATGAGGTGACGATTCTAAGGTACGTCAATCTCGGGTGGGAAATTCGTGGCGTCTGCTCACTCCCTTTCTTCCCCAGCCTTCTGTTCTCTTTTTCCTGCCTATCTAAGTCCTGCCCTATCAAAAGGCCAAGGCAGCTTCTTTATTAACCAATGAAAGCAAAGAAATACAGAAGAACCCTCCTACATCAATATTCTCCAAAAATCAAGAGAGGAAATAGAAAGCAAAGAGCAAGACATCCATATAATAAAGACAAATCCAGAAATCAGCACCTACACCTATACTGTGTATACATCCAAGCGCAGATGCCTACATACCAGCTAAAAAACAAAATCAATTAATAACCAGGATGAAATGTCTCCTATAGTACACAAAAAGCTAACCACAGCAGGCCTTAAATATTCTATCAAATCGGAAGTACAAAACAAATTTAAGAATGGGATAGAGGTCCATAAGTAGTAAATTAATAAATCTCAAAAAAAAATCCAAGAAAGCATAAAGAGTGGAAGAAAATAAATAAAACTGTTGATGACCCAAAAATGAAAATAGAATCAATAAAGAAAACTTAAATTGAGGAAATAATGGAAACAAAAAATTTAGGAATTTGAACTGGAACCTCTGAAGCAAGCTTCACAGACAGAATACAAGATATGGAAGCTACAATTCAGGGCACTGAAGATGCAATAAAAATAAATACATCAGTCAAATAAAATTTTAAATCTAAAATAATACTGACCTAAAACAACCAGGAAATCTGGGACACTATTAATAAAAGACCAAATATAAGAATAATAGGAAGAGAAGAAAGAGAATAATATCAGCTCAAAGATCCAGAAAAGTATTTTCAACAAAATCATAAGAAAATTTTCCTAATCTAAAGAAAGAGATAACTACAAAGGTACAAGAGGCATGCAGAATACGACATAGATTGGACCAGAAGAGAAAATGTCCTAGCACATAACAGTCCCAACAATAAATGTATAGAACAAGGAAAGATATTAAAAGCTGCAAAGGGAAAAGACCAAGTAGTATATAAAGATAGACTTATTAGAATTAACCTGCTTTCCCAATGGAGACTCTAAAAGCCACAACGGCCTGGAGAGATTCCTACAGACTCTAAGAGACCATAGATGCTAGCCCTGACTTGTGTGTCCATAAAAACTTCCAAGAACATTAGATTTCCAGTTTTCAACTATGAGTCATCACCTCTTTGGTCAACCTCTATCTACAAAAAAATACATTATGATTCATAACTGTCAAAATTTCAGTTATGAAATAGCAATGAAAATAATTTTATGGTTTGGGGTCACAACAATATGAAAAACTGTATTAAATAATCACACCATTTGAAAGGTTGAGAGCTACTACCATAGATGGAGAAAATAAGATATTCCTTGATAATCCAATTTTAAACAATATCTACCCACAAATCCAGCCTATAGAAGGTGCTAGAAGGGAAGCTCCAACCTAATGAAACAACAACCATGTAAATGTAAACAACAACCATGAAAACACAGGGAATAAATACTCTCAGACCAGCAAAGTCAAAAGAAGTGATACACACAAACACAAGCACACACACACACACACACACACACACACACACACACACATAAACACACACATAAAATAACAACAAAATAACAGGAATCAGCAATAATCAATAACTCTTAAAAATCAATGGTCTCGATTCCTCAAAAAAAAGACAAAGATTAGCCAGGTGATGGTGACACACACCTATAATCCCAGCATTGTGGAGGCAGAAGCAGGTGGATCTCTGAGTTTGAGGCCATCTTAGTCTACAGAACAAGTTCCAGGACAGCCGGATCCAAACAGAGAAACCCTCTCTCAAAAAGTAAAAGAAGAGTCACAGACACAGACTAACAGAATAGATAAGAAAACAGGATCCTCTTTCTTCTACATATTAGAAACACATATCAACATCAAACAAAGACATTACCTTATAACAAATATGCAGAAAATGATTTTTCAATAAAATAAATCTAAGAAGCAAACTGGTGTAGCCATATTAATGTCTAACAAAAAGGACTTTAAACCAAAACTAATAGAAAGAGATAGGGACAAATACTACATGAACATCAAAGGAATTATTGCAATAGATGCAGAAAAGGCCTTTAACAAAATCTAACACTCCTTCATGATAAGAGTACTGGAGAGGTTAGGGATAAAAGCAATACACCTCAAAATAATAAAGTCAGTTTACAGCAAGCCTATATTCAACCTGAAATTTGATAGAGAAAAATGCAAAGCAATTGCACTAAAATTAGGAACAAGATGAGGTGAGGGTGTCCAGTATTTTCATACCTACTCCATGCAGTACTTCCAATCTTAGCTACAGAAATAGAACAACAGAAGGATGTCAAAGAATACAAATTAGAAATGAAGTGTGACTTGTAGCTTACAGAATCTGATCCATGGGGTGATGATGTGGGAGCCGCCTACCTGCAGGATGCTTGCCAGCTGGCTGACTAGAGAAGCTGAGTCAGGTGGGAAGGACATGGGATTTTGTTCTGTGTGGAGGTACTAGAGAGTGGGGTGCCCAGCTGGATGGGTAGTCACTCACCTCTTGGTCCTCTCTGTGTAGTTGAAGCCTATGTTGCAGACTTACTCTGAGTTCGTGCGGGACAGGAGGGTTTGTGGGCAAAGTGAGACTTGTAGCTTACAGGGTCCAATTGATGAGATGGGAGGCTTGGACAAGAGATAGCATCTTCAACAAATGGTACCTGCATAATTGGATGTCAACATGTAGAGGAATGAAAACAGATCCATATCTATCCCCATACACAAAACTCAAGTCCCAAAGGATCAAAGACCTCAACATAAATCCAACCACACTGAACCTCAGAGAAGAGAAACTGGGAAATACACTTGAATGCATTGGCACAGGAGACCACTTCCTAAATATAATACCAGTAGCACAGACACTGAGAGCAACAATGGAACCTCCTAAAACTGAGACGCTTCTGTAAAGCAAAGGACACAGTCAATAAGACAAAAAGGCAGCCTACTGAATGAAAAAAGATCTTCACTAACAGAGAACTGATCTTAAAATATATTAAAAACTCAAGAAACTAGACTTCAAACTACCAAATAATCCAATTTTAAAAAATAAATGGGGTACAGATCTAAATAGAGAATTCTCAACAGAAGAATCTCAAATGGCTGAAAGACACTTAAGGAAATGTTCAACATCCTTAACCATCAGGGAAATGTAAATCAAAATGATTTTAAAAATTTTTTACACTTTTCAGAATGGCTAAGATAAAAAACTCTAATGATAACTTATGCTAGAGAAGATAAGGAATAAGGCGAACATTCCTCCATTGCTGGTGGGAATGCAACCTTGTACAACTACTCTGGAAATCAGTATGGTGGCTTCTCAGAAAACTGAGAATCAACCTACCTCAGGATCCAGCAATTCCACTCTTGGGCATATACCCAAGGGATGTTCAATCATGCTACAAGGATGTTTGTTCAACTATGTTCACAGCAGCATTATTTGTAATAGCCAGAACCTCGAAACAACCTAGATGCCCCTCACCCAAAGAATGGATAAAGAAAATGTGGTCTATTTACATAATGGAGTACTACTCAGTGGTAAAAAGCAATGACATCATGAAATTTGCTTATAAATAGATAGAACTAGAAAAAAAACCATCTTGAGTGAGGTAACCAGACCCAGAAAGATGAACATGTTATGTACTCACTAATAAGTGGACACTAGCTGTAAAGCAAAAGAAAACAAGTGTATAATCCATGACCCTAGAGAAGTTAAGTAACAAGGTGAGCCCTAAGAGAAACATATATAGATTCCCCAGAGAAGGGGCAATAGACAAGATCTCCTGACAAAACTGGGAACATGGAGGTGGAGGGAGAAGGGAGGTTAGAAGGTAAGAAGGAGGAGAGAAGGGAGGAGGGAGGAGAACTTGAGGGAATGGGATGGTTGAGATGATGAAGGACAGTGATGGAAAGCAAGGAAAGGGATATTTTGGATGAGCCATTATGGGCCTAGCAAGAAACCTGGCACTAGATAAATTCCCAGAAATCCATAAGTATGACCTCAATAGTGGAGAGGGTGCCTGAACTGGCCTTGTCAGTTGTCAGATTTATAACTATTTTAAATGTCACCATATAGCTTTCATTCAGCAACTGATGGAAACAGAGGCAGAGACTCACAGTGAAGCACTGAGCTGAGCTCCCAATTTTCAGTTAAAGAGTGGCAGGAGTAAGAATATGAGCAAAGAGGTAAAAAATATGATGGGGACATCCACTGGAACAGCTTACCTGAGTTCATGGGAGCTCACCAACTCTAGTCAAACAGGGAAGGAAACAACCATAGGGCCAAACTAGACCCTCTGAATATCGTTGACAGTTGTGTGCCTGGGGCAGACTGTGGGGCCACTGGCAGGGGCACCAAGATTTATCCCTACTGCTTGTACTGGCTTTTTAGAACACATTCTCTTTGGATGGCTACCTTGCTTCACCTAGATATAGTAGGGAGTGCCTTGGTCCTTCCACAAAACAATGTGCCTTACCCTCTCTGATATGTGGATATGGATGGGGTCAGGGGAAGGTGAAGGGAATGAAAGGAAAAGATAGAGTGGGAATAAGGATTGATATGTAAAATGAAAAAAGATAGTTTGTTTTCTTTTTAAAAAAATAAATCAAATGACATAAAAGAATGACTTTGAGTAAATATAAGAATTAGAAATGAAGAAGTTAAAGAATCTCTATTTGCAGATGATTTGGTAGTATACAGAAGTGATGCTAAAATTTCTACCAGGAAATTCTAATAGCTGATAAACACTTTCAGTAAAGTAGTTTGATAAAAAAATTAACTCAAAAAGAAACAGTAACCTTGCTATAACAGATAATTAAGGATTGGTAAAGAAATCAAAGAAGCAAAACCTTTATCAACAGCCTGAAATAATATATCTTGGGGTATCTCTTACCCAGAAAGTAAAAGACTTGTATGATTAAAAAAAATAAAACATCTAGTTGTAGAAGAAATTGAAGAAGGTGCCAGATGATGGAAATATTCTCATGTTCATGGATCAACAGGATTAATATAGATAAAATACATTCCAGCAAAAGTAACCTTGCAATTCAAAGCAATTCCCATCAAAAGTTCAACAGACTTGAAAGGAAAATTCTCAACTACATATGGAAAAACAAAAAGCCATGACTAGTTAAAACAATCCTTAACTACAAAATAACTGCTAGACGTCTCAATCAGTCTCTATTTCACATTGTACTACAGAGTTATAGTGATAAAACCTGAATGGTATTGATATAAAACTGGAAATGTTACTCATTGTGACCAATTGAAGACCCAGACATATATCCCCACCCCTGTACTAACTGATTTTCTCTTATAAAGAAGTCATAAATATACAGTGGCAGAAAAATGTCTCTGGCAAATGTTACTGGTAAAACTGGATATCTAAAAGTAAAAGATTGCAAATAGACCCATACTTACTACCCTACACTAAACTTAAGTCCAAATGGATCAAATACTTCAACATAAAACCAGATACACTGAACCTGATAGAAAAGACAGTTCATAAAAGCATTTACTCATTGGCACAGGAGAAGAATTCTTGAACAGAACTCCAATAATGCAGGAACTAATACCTCATGAAACTGAAAAGTTTCTACAAAGCAAAGGATACTATATTCAGAAAAATCAGCAGCCTATGAAATTGGAAAAGATTTTTATCAACTCCACATATGATAGAAGACTAATAACCAAAATATATAAAGAACACAAGAAAAAAATATCAAGAAAACAAATATCCAATTTAAAAATGGGTTGCAAATTTAGGCAGAAAATCCTCCATAGAGGAAACTCAAATGGCTGAGAAACACTTAAGGAAATGTTTAACAAGCTTAGTCATCAGGGAACTGGAGATCAAAATTACTTCGGAATCCAGTCTTACACCTGTCAGAATGGCAAAATTCAATAACACAAGTGACAGGTCATGCTGGTAAGCCTGTGGGAACACATCAAGGGAACACTACTACATTGCTGGGGGAGGAGTAAAAATTTGTACAACCATTATGAAATCAATATGGTGGTTCCAGAGAAAATTTAAGAATTGATATACCTGGGGCAAGGCTCAGCTTTGGCGCGACCCCGGTTCCCCGCAGGAATTGGCCTGCAGGGCAGGGCTGGGACATTGGTTCCGGCTTTTCTGCACCCCACACTCCAGAGTGTCCC
>JAQHUG010000015.1:11819758-11831476 GCA_028555095.1 Dicrostonyx torquatus | reverse complement strand
CTTCCCATAGGGCAGGGTATCCTGCCCCATCTTAAGGAAGTAGGGGGAGGGTGGTGGGGTAGTGGAGGAGTGGGAGGGCCGGGAACAAGTGGAGTAAATGTAAATTTTTCTTTTAACAATAAAAAAAATAATAATAAAAAGAAGTTGAAGTTGGGGAGGTGAGAAGGAATTTGATAAACATGAAATTTATCTATGCATAAAGTTAAAATATAATTTTTTAAATACAAAAATAATTTTAAATTTCAGATAGACCTTATTTTTATACAATATGTTCTGATCACAGCTTCCCTTCACCCACTTCTTCCCAGGTACTCCCAATTTTCCCACCCACCCAAATCCACACCCACAGCATGAAGAGCCTCTGCACAGATAAGGGTCAGATGGGGTCCCAGGGCCAACAGAAGAAGTGAATTCAAGCTTCAAGCTCTAACCCATAAACAATCTCCAATACATAACCACTCACAGATAAGAAATTAGTTTTCTCTAAGAGAATCTCCCTGGACATACAAGGAACTATTAAGGACAGGCCGCAAGACTAGCAGTAGATAGATGTCCATCACACAGAGAAGTATTAAAAAAAGAAAGAAAGAAAGCCTCAAAGTTTCCTTTCAAAATGAAATTTCTTGATTACTGACTATCACAAGACATTTTCTTAAAAAATGTTATTGATTATTGGACATGTTACCTAACTTTTTAAATCTATTTTTTAATGTCAAAAAAATAATACAGACCACTTTAGAAAGTGATTGTACCCAATGAATTCCAAAGAGCACTTAGATAGCAGTGTACATTTTAACAGGATTTAGAAAGAAACAAAACATCAGAAAAGTCAAAGGACAAGACAATATGTTCCTCCCAAAGTGAGAGAATAAGTATTTTGGTTGTTCCTGGAGCCAAATAAAATCATGAGCAGAGCAAGAGTTAGAGAAAAGATAAAGTCTAGCACCATTTTAAAGACAAATCTGACTTTCCTCCTTTATGCAATAGAATTTTTAGGCAAAGGGTGAAATGGTGCCAAGATTTCTGACCTTGAGAGGATTCGGGAAACTTGCTTGGGGAATACAAATCTATGAAACCCTTCCCTAGTGACCTCACACAGACAACAATGACAGCAAGCAAGCAGGTATACTGTGTGCCCATTTCACCTCCACTAGGTCAAGGAAGCAGGCTTTATTCTCTCACTGACATTGTTTCTGTTTTGAGATTGCTTCTAATGTCTACCTATGCTTTGGAAACATTTCTGTCACCCTGTTTTTTGTTTTTGGCTCATGCTTATATATTTCGCGATGCTGTTGATAATAAAAGTCATAAAGGGAAAAATATGGTTTGTAAAGAAATATTTTAAAAAAGTGTGGATGTCCCAGTATGGATAGTAGATAGCATTAAAAATATAAAAGACTATGCCATTTCCTTAGAACACAATAGGTTCTCTGTCAGCACATAACCTATGCCATTCTGAATAAGTCAATAAATAAAAAGGTAATAGCATTTTTAACCATATATGCTAACTAAGTCATCTAATAATGATGACATAGTTCTAGTCATGCAAGGGTATCATCTACTCATTATGATTCAGGTTATGGCCGATGACATTGACATAACTTAGAAGAAGATACTATAGAGGGAATATTTCACCGTAAACAGACCAAGAATGATTCCCTTTGGAATAGTAAAGGTACAAATTGCTTCAGTTTTCATTTCTATGGTGTTAAAATTTGTATTTCACGTGAGAACCTGTTATTGATGACTGCTTACTTGTCTGGGTGAAATAGGATTTAAAAAAAAAAAACAGATTATGATTGTCAAGGTTGTTTGTGTTAGGAGTTGAAATGGTAAGTAGTGCCCTGATGTCTTTGCAAACAGAACACAAATAAACATGTTTTTCTTTTTAAGGAAAACAAGACAGTCTTGGGCAAAGAATTATACTCCAAAACAAGCCACATCATCCAGCTTACATGGTTTACAGGTTTTTTGAACAATTACTGAACCAAGAAACAACAAAACAGACACAGGAGCCTTCACTAGGAGCAGGCCAAGGTTTTCTCGGGAGCTTTACAGGATTGGAGACTTCTTTCCTTCGGAATATAAAATACCTGTGGTTGTTCTACATTTTGATATTCTCTTTTAAGAAAAATTTCCAAGTTGACTAACAAAAGCATCTCGACATCGCTATACTTAGTAAATAATTTAAAATCCATAATAATTACTTCCATATGTCAAATTCTCTACTCTCCCAAATTCCCTCTTGCCTCTCATTATCTTAGGTAGTTCTGTTTCTAAATTTCTCTTGATGTCTTGTAGGAAACTACTGCGTCCTACTTCTGCAAATAATTCATCACCGCTCTGTGTACTGAAGTATTAATTTATATAAGAAAATAATAAATCATAATTATTTAATAAAAATAAAAAGCTATTTTTCTAGTTCATGTCCATATGGGTCCTTAGAGATTAAGGTGTGTGTGTGTATGTGTGTGTGTGTGCGTGTGTGTGTGTGTGTGTGTGTGTGTAAGTATGTTCATGAACTCAATTAAAATGTTCAAATCTTCACTTACTCAAATGAGAAGTATGTGTTTTTCTCAAAAAATTACCTTTGAAGATAATCACAAACCCTATAGTGGCTTTTTATATTACCCAATATGCATTGTGGCAGTGCTTATTATATTATAAATCCTTAAAAAGGAAAAAATGAAATATAGAAAAAAACAAACAAAGAAGAGGAAAAACAGAAAAAAGAAATAAAAGAAGAAACTACTCTTTCTTTGTTTCCAACTCTCCAAATACTGTTGGACACACACTTCATGTTATACAGTGAACTTGGATGTTTTAATCATACTTAGCTGCTGTGGATATGTCTGATATCTTTTCTCTCAATGTCTGTGTCATCTTCTCACAGATCACCAGACAACAGTAGCTGTTTTAGTACAAAGAGTCTCATAAGAGAAAATCTTTTTCTCTATGGTCCCTGGGTCCATAGGTACTGCTATTCTACTGAACACATATGGGTACATATATGAAACTCATTTGCTCTCACACATACACATAGTTTTCAGAATTTTTTTCATGGAAGGCAATGAACCATGTCTTCACAAAACAAAGTTAAATACTATAGAAATCTATATATGCATTTATGCAAAGGCAGGCAAGTATGACTTTCTTCTTCCACACAAAGAATAGAGTCGTAGTGGGAAGGTCAGTCTATCTAGTCTCAGATCTGGAAGAAATTAAAAGTACATAGGAAATAAAGATGGAAATCTGATCAACTGACAAGTGTCTGCAGCAGCAGGTTCAGGGTGCTCAGAGAGGAGAGCATAACTTACAACAGCCTGATGAGTTTTGAATAAAGCTTATTTAGGTAGGCAGAAATATTCCTAACAGAAGGAATTTAAGGTCACATTTTATTTAGTTAAATTTTAATCTCATTCTTTAATGAAAATGTAAGAACCAGACATACTGGGAGGTACAGAACCCAAAAAGACTTGAGCATTTCTTTAAGTACATCATTCAGTAAAACTGCTACTCTACCTAGTACCTTTATTCCCTGCATACCTCTAATTTGTTCAAGTCCTGCCATGATGACAGCGCTTGCCATGCAGTAAATGAAGATGGTATAAAAGCTGTTGAGAAGAAGTGGACACCAATAAGTGTCCACACCCATGGCTGAGACTGGAGCGTGGTGCACTGTGTACAAACTCTTTTCCATATAGTCAAGTGTTCTTCACCCAGTACACGCATGAAGAAATTATTTATAAATTGTCTTTTGAAGTCAATGAGTTGACTTCAAGAGATTTTTATGAGAGATAATAGTTGTAACTCTAAATTGTCATAGGCAGGGAAAATGAACAAAATTTGAAAATTTGTCATGAGCTATCTCAAAATTTTGCTACATAAGGCCTCCTGGTTTGGAGCATGGGGCTTGCTTTACCATAACAATCTTTGCATTGTAACTCACAAAGTTGGGTGTGCATGGGATGATAAGGGTCTAAGGCCAGACACTTGCTGTTCAACTGAGAGATGGACAATGTTGCCTTTAAGTTCAGGCAAGCCAAGCTGGGCTGCTCCTTAACCAGTCATTTTTGGGTTTTTTTTCTGAGTCAGGGTTTCTCTGTGTAGCCCTGGCTGTCCTGGAACTCACTCTGTAGACCAGGCTGGCCTCAAACTCATAGAGATCCTCCTGCCTCTGCCTCCCAAATGCTGGAGGTTGTGTCACCACCAGCCAGCCATCTCATTTTTCAAGTTCCCAAGGAAGAATTTCCTAAGTCCTGAGTATTTGTGACACCCTCTGGAAATTCTTGGAGTGTAACTAGCTCAATATTCAATAAGACATTGTTTCCTTTGATCTCCCACCTCTCTTCATTCCCAAAAGTTTCCTAATTCTTCATTCAGATCTATCTTAAATACCAGAAATATCTCCATCTGCAAAAGGCAAGCTGGAACATCTGAACTCCTCTAAAGAACACAGAAATAGAGCTCTGACAGTGAAAGATGCCACACTGGAAAAGGCATTTGGAAGAAGGGCATGACATTTCCCCCAGGCTCCACGAATTGCATGCCCATGTCTGTGTGCTCTACCTATACCATCTGTGAAAAGTTTTTTCTAGGGTATGGATAACCCGAAATATTCCATCCATCTGTCAGATCATGTGTTAAACCATGTGCCTTGCTTTCTAGATCAGAAAGCATGTCCACTGCCTTTATGTCAGGCTTGTGTCGAGGCACTGCCAGCTCAAATGCTGTTGGTTTAATGTTGGAGTATTGTCTTCTTCCTGCATGGGACATCCATCACAAGCAAATTATTCATCTCATTTGTACTTTGAATTTAGTGTTTGACTCCTCCTGCTGCTTTCCTTCTGGCTAAATGACCTTTGCTCACCGTGGCTGGCATGTTAGACCATGCAGCCCAGTGTCTAGCATTGAAGTCTCTCAAGAAAATCATGCTTGTATTCATATATTTCTTTCCTTTTCCACACTCACATGGGAGCAGACATCTTACTTCCGATACAGACCTTAAACAAATTTAAAGGACAAATAATTAAAAAAGAAGTACAAGAAGAAAGGAGTTCTCCATTCCATAGAACACCAACTACTAGTCATGACCAACATTCTGAATTTTCAAGGACTTTGCTTATTGGATGATAATTACTGTGGTTATTACCATGTGACTTTCATAATTATAAATGCTGATCACCACTTGAACAATTATTAGATTAGCATAGACTGTATGCTTTTAGCAACAATTATGTATATATGTGTATTATATGTTCATATAATGAACTGCAATTTCCTGGAAACTTGTTTGGGGAAATACATAAAATTCGTGAGCTCTTTCTTCTCATTCCCAGGGCCCCACAAGTTCTGCACATGTATTCAGACGTAGCACTGATGTGACTGGATATATCATCACTTTCTGTCTTTTTTTTTTCACGATTCTTTGCATTCCATTTCATCTTGATCAGGAGAATAGTGAGATTGTGATAATTAATTCTACAATTGGGTTCATTGTTGGTGGAAGGGCAAGATTGGTGTACTCTTAAAATTTATTTAAATTGATTTTATTGAGCTATACATTTTTCTCTGCTCCTCTCTTTTCTTCTCCCCTTCCCTTCCACCCTCTCCCATGGTCCCCATACTCTCAATTTACTCAGAGATCTTGTCTTTTTCTATTTTCCATATAGATTAGATTCATGTATATCTTTCTTAGGGTTCTTGTTATTGTCTAGGTTCTCTGGGATTGTGAATTGTAAACCAGTTTTCTTTGCTTTATGTCTAAAAGCCACTTGTAAGTGAGTACATATGATATTTGTCTTTCTGGGTCTGAGTTACCTCACTCAATATGATGTTTTCTAGATGGATTCATTTGCCTGTAAATCTCAAGATGTTGTTATTTTTTTCTGCTGTGTAGTACTCCATTGTGTAAATGTATCACATTTTCCTTATCCATTCTTCAGTCGATGGACATTTTTTGTCACAGGTTCTAGCTGTGACAAAAAAAAATGCTGCTATGAAAATAGTTGAGCACATGTCCTTGTGGTACAATTGAGCATCCTTTGAGTATATACCCAAAAATGATATTGCTGGGTCTTGAAGGTTATTTCCTAATGTTCTGAGAAATCACCATACTGATATCCAAAGGAGCTGTACTAGTTTGCACTTCCATCAGCAACGCAGGAGTATTCCCTTTACCCACAACCTCTCCAGCATAAATCAACATCAGTGTTTTTGATTTTGGCCATTCTTACCAGTGTATAATGAAATCTCAGACTTGTTTTGATTTGAATTTCCCTGATGGCTAAGGATGTTGAAAATTTCCTTGAGTGTCTTTCAGCCAGTTTATATTCCTCTGTTGAGAGTTCTCTGTTTAGATCTGTACCACAATCTTTTTACTGGATTATTTGTTCTTATGATGACCAATTTCTTGAGTTATTTGCATATTTTGGAGATCAGCCCTCTGTCTGACGTGGAGTTGGTGAAGATCTTTTCCCATTGTGTAGGTTGCTGTTTTGTCTTGTCTATGTCCTTTGCTTTACATTAGCTGAGAAGTTTCTCTCAGTGTATGTGCTACTGGGGTTATATTTTGGAAGTGCTCTCCTGTGCCACTGTGTTCAAGTGTACTTGCCACTTTCTCTTCTATGAGCTTCAGGATGGTTGGTTTTATATTGAGGTCTTTGACCCATTTGAACTTGAGTTTTGTACATGGTGATAGATATGGGTCTATTTTCAATCTTCTATATGTTGATATCCAGTTATGCCAGCACCATTTGTTGAATATGATTTCTTTTTTACATTTTATATTTTTGCTTCTTTGTCAAAAACTAGGTGTTTGAAGGTGTATGGATTAATATCTGGGTCTTTGACTAGGTTTCATTGATCCTCCTGTTTGTTTTTATGCCAATACCAGGCTGTTTTTAGTACTATTGCTCTGTAGTAGAGTTTGAAGTGATGCTTCCGAAGTTCCTTTACTGTACAAGATTGTTTTGGCTATCCTGGGTTTTTTGCCCTTTTGTATGTTTAGTGTTGTCAAAAATTCAATTTTATTTTTTCATTTTATATATATATATATGTATATATATGTACCAAATACTATTTTTCTGGCAAAATAAAAATAAAGAATATATCTGAAGCAATTGCACTTATACAATTATGGCCTATCCTAAGGCCATAAGAACCTAAGAAGTAACATTCTAAACATACACATACAGAGAGAGAAAGTGGAAGAGAGAGAGAGACAGATAGATAGATACAACTCAATCAGATTATGCCAGGTAGAAAAATATAAAAGAAAACACTAGAAACCCAATTGTGGACTGACTTTGAAACCCTGTCTCCCTGAACCTTGCCCAAACTTTTGGGGTAAACATCTTAGTCAATGTTCTATTGCTGTCAAAAGGCACCACGACCCCAAAAAGCCACATAAAGGAAAACATTTAACTGGTTCTGGCATATCTTCAGAGGTTTAGTCCATGATGATGGTGGGAAGCATAGCAACACACAGGGAGACATGGTGCTAGAGAGGTAGCTGAGAGTTCTACATCCAGAACTGCAGGCAGGAGTAAGAGGGAGTGACAATAAGTCTGGCTAGAACACTTGAAACCACAAAGCCTTCCCCCAGTGGCACACTTCTTCCAATAAAACTACATCTATTCCAACAAAGTCAAAATTCCTAGTCTCTGCCAAGTAGTGCCACACCCTAATGACGAATATATTCAAATATACGAGCCTATGGAGGCCATTCCTATTCAATCCTCCACAATAAGACAAGGGCTAGGATGAAGCCAACAGTTGAGGTCACAGTAATCTCTGAAACCATCTTAGAGTTTCAATGAAAAGAGACCTTTACCTTTGATCTGAGTTTCTTATTTCCTCCCAGAGCAGCCAAGCTCAGGAGCAGAGTCAATGAAGCAATGGTTTCCTCACAATTCACTAACAACAAGCTAATTACCCAGCTTTGGAGCAAAGAGCAATGGTTCCTTATCATCCATTAGTCCCTGACCTCTCAGACAGTGACAGAAATGACAGACTGTCTCCCTAAGGTGGGAAATTCCACAGGTTTGCCAAGGCATAGCCATTAGGAACTTGTGCTGTCATAAGATTTGGATTCCTGATGTTGATTATCTGACAGGCCTTGTCTCCAGGGAGTTCCCTGAGTCTACCACCAACCAACAGTAAGGGCATCAGTCACTTATGGAGAAAATGGAATCCAACCACCTCAGTCACAGTGTACCATTGACAATTAAAACAAAAGCCTCTTCAAATGCAGAATAAGAAAGAAAGCACTGTCTGCTATAACCAATGCCACATGATCTTCACCATCAAGAGGTACTTTCTAAATGAACATCCCCTAGGATAGTTAGCCCTGTTATGTCTAGCAAGCTATCAGGGACACATATCCTGAACTGTAGGAGCTTTGGAAAAAAATTATAGATAGATAGATAGATAGATAGATAGATAGATAGATAGATGATAGATAGATAGATAGATAGATAGATAGATAGATAGATAGATAGATAGATAGATAGATTGTAATCAAAGAACCCACTGCTATCTGCAAACTCACAGACCTATGGCTCTTGACTCTTGAGTCATCTTTAATTATGAGCTACCACTGCTGGGTACTCCTTTATTCTCTTTCCTATATCCTCTCCATCTCCCATATTGTCCCTCACTTCCTCCCCTACCTGAATCCATCTCCACAAACCTAGATCCAAATACGTGGCCTTTGAACTTCCTTTGCTCAAATGTCACTTTTGACTGGTGAAACAATATGGCCCTCTCGGACATTTACTGCCATCTCCGCATCCCCAGATCCAGACATGTGGTTTGGGAGCTAAGCCTTCAGTTAAGTAGCCCATCTACCAGGTTCACTTAGCCTAGCTCAGGACATAGCTTCTGCACTGACCCTAAACAATATCAAGCACAATAAAAGGAAGAAGTCCACATATGCATGTCAAATCATAAACACTGAAAAAAATGAATGAGCAAGATAGCAAGTCTTTCACCAATGTCCCTAGTCCTATAGATAAATGTTGTAATAAGAACTATCTAAATGAACCCAAGGACACACAATTTAAAAGAACAGTTGTATACTTTACCAAATAATTTAAGGAAATTAAAGAAAACATTAACAAACTCTTCACTGAACTTAAAGGGGATATTAATAAGTGCTTCAGTAGTGTGCATAAAAGTACAAATATACAGATGAATGAAATGATGATTATTCAGTATTGAAAACTGAACTCAATAAAGAAATTTTTAAAAAACATTGAAGAAAACTCACAGAAAAATGAAAATAAAATTGAAAAGCTCAATATCTCAGAAAATTCAGGGAAAGTTTTACAAATAAAATGAGTTAAGCAGAAGATAGAGTATTGGGACAGAAGATAAAGCAAAGAATGGTGTAGGAGGCCCTTCTGATTTTGTGTTGCTTTCATTAGTTAAATAAAGAAACTGCCTTGGCCTTTTGATAGGGCAGAACTTAGATAGGCAGGGAAAAGAGGACATAATGCTGGGAAGAAGACAGAGACAGAGAGCCACCACCATGAAGCTGCCAGGTAAAACATGCTGAATCTTTCCCAGTAAGCCACGACCTTGTACTGACACACAGATTATTAAAAATGGGTTGAATCAATATGTAAGAGTTGGCTAATAAGAGGCTAGAGGTAATGGGCCAGGCAGTGATTTAATTAATACAATTCCTGTATAATTATTTCAAGGGTTAAGCTAGCCGGGCACCGGGAACATGGTTCACTCCTCTTACTACAAAAGAATCTAGATAAAATAAACAAAGAAGATGGAAAGATTTAAAACCACAAAAAGACCCAGAGCATATAAGAAATCTGGAAATCAACAGAATGCCAAATATTTGAATATAGGCAAATATAGGCATAGATGGGAGAGAGGAATCCTAGGTCAATTACATAGGCTAGATCACTAACAAGATATAGAAGAAAGTGTCCCCAAACCAAGGAAAGACATGCCCATACAGAGATAGGAAGCATGCAGAAGCCCAACTAAACAAGACCAGGAAAACCTGTAAAAATAACAGCTGATTTCTCAATGAAAATTTTTAATATCAGAAGAGTCTACAATAATGCACAAGTTCTAGAAGAACACAGTCACCAACCCAGACTACTGCACCCAGCAAAATTATCTGCCATGGTTGAAGGAGAAAGGAAATATTTCCAGGATAGAAGCAGCTTTAAAAAAATCAAATGGAAAAAGCCCTAAAGAATATTGAAAGCAAAACTTCAAATGAAAGAGAGCAATAAGCGAGGCAAAAGAGCCTAGAAATAAAGCAAACAGAGCTATCGCTCATTAAAATACAAAACACCACTAAGAACACAAAATAGAAAAAAATACTAAAACCTCTAAAAATCAATTAGTGATTCTGTATATCATTGGTCTCAATTTTCCAACCAAAGAACATAGATTAGCTGAATAAACTAAGAAACAAAAGTTATCTACCTGTCTGTAAGAATGTAGGCTGTTTTATTAATTGCAAATCTAGATAAATACATAATTTTTATTCACATATTTTTAACTTTCTTTTTATTTATTCTTTCTGTCTTTCACATGTATCTTGATCTCATTCATTTCCCATTTCTGTGTATCTACCCTCTGCCATTGCAGCACCTCCCGCCAATAAAATTTAAAAGAAAAAAGAAAAGAAAAAGGGGGAAATCTCATCATGGAAACTGTAGTGTGATATAGTCAGTCACAAAGTAACCCCTTTTGTCCATATATCTTTACTTGCAAATGTCCATTGCAATGAGTCATTGGTCTGGTTTGAGGTCTCTGGTCTCTGCTACACTATCAATGCAGGCCCTCACTATACCTCCTCTTGGTTATCCTGCTGTGTCTGTGTTGTGGAGATCCTATTCTTAAACAGGAGCAGAGTATATTAAACAGTTCTTTATCTGTCAGAAATAATGTACTTCTTTTTACCCTTTTATTGGAATTATTCTTTTCTCATACAATATATCCTGATTGCAGGTTCCCCTCCCTCTACTTCTTCCAGGTCCTTCTCACTTACTCTCTTCTGGATCCACTTTCTTCTGTCTCTCATTAGAAAAGAACAGTCTTCTAAGAGATAACAACCAAACATAACAATATAAAATATAATAAGATAAACAAAAGTCATAACATCAAGGCTGGACAAGACAACCCAACAGAAGGAAAAGAGCACCAAGAACATGGCACAAGAATCAGAGACCCACTTGTTCACAACTCAGGAATCCCACAAAAGTACTAAGCTGAAGCCTATCATATATACGTAGGATACATGGTGCAGATATCTGTTGAGCCTGTGCTTACTGCTTCAGCCTCTGTAAGTTCATATGAGTCTTGTTTGTTAATTCAGGAACTCTGCTGTGAAACAGTCTCTCATAGAAATGACTACAAAAACATGATCTGAAATTTCCAATATCAATAAGCACATTAATGCTGAAGAAGGAATATCTCATGGGAGTCACACCCCCAACAAGGAAGTGCAGGCAGCTGAGGACTGATAAGAGAGGGAAAGATAGCCTCTGCTAGAGATGAGCCCGATAATTGGTTGGCCAATGCAAAGTGTTCATCCCTGAAACAGTATACATACATCGAAATTTCGCATGATGGATGGAGATAGAGCCAGAGACCCACATTCACATCAGAGCAAGGGACTGAGCTACCAAGGTCCAGTGGAAGAGCAGAAGGAGGGAGAAGAGGAGCAAGGAAGTCAGGACC
>JAQHUG010000015.1:11793882-11809207 GCA_028555095.1 Dicrostonyx torquatus | reverse complement strand
GGAGGGCCTTGGGCTTTCCACAGGGCAGGATAACCTGCCCCCTCTTAAGGAAGGGGGGAGGAGGGAGGAGAGGTAGTGGGGGAGCGGGAGGGCCTGGGACAAGAGGAGGAAGTGTAAATTTTTCTTTTAACAATAAAACTCAAAAACAAGGAAATCCAGAGATTCAAATGGGCTTATGTTAAAGCTTGCATCCCTCCAAATTGAAAAATGTAAAAGAAATGGATAATTTCCTCAATACTTACCACTTACAAAGTTATCTGATAAGCAATGATCCGATAAGCAAAGTAAATGGAACTATAACCTATAGTGAAATGGAAGCATAGTTAAAGAATTTCCCTGTTCACAAAAAGGAAAACAAAGCAAACAAAACAGTGCCAGATGGCTTTAATGAGAATTCTAGCAGACTTTCAAAAAAATTAACACCAATACTCCTAAATTTTTTCCAAAAAACAGAAGCAAAAGGAACATTGCACAATTTATTTTATAAGGCTATAGTTACCATGACACCTAAACCTCATAAAGACCAAACTTGAAAAAACTATAGAACAATTTCCCTTAAGAACATAGATGCAAATATACTCAATAAAATACTTACAAACTCGATTCAAGAACAAGTCAAAAAGAACATCAACCATGGTCATCCAGAGATGCAGTGGTTGTTCAGTATATAAAAATCCAACAATGTAATCCATTGTATACACAAACTGAAAGAACCAAACTACATGACTATGTCATTACATTCAGAAAAGCCCTGTGACAAAATCCAACACTCCTTCATAATAAAAGTCCTGGAGAGAATATATATATACATATATATATACAAAGAATATATAACAACATAATAAAGATAGTTATAGCAAGTTCATAGCCAACATCAAATTAAATGGATGGAAACTCAAAGCTATTCCACTAAAATCAGGAATAAGACATTCCTTCCTCCCCACTTCTCTCTCTCTCTCTCTCTCTCTCTCTCTCTCTCTCTCTCTCTCCAATATAGTACTTGAAGTCAAAGCTACGGCAATAATAAGACAGCTGAAACAGATCAAAGGTTGCAAAGAAAAGGAAGAAGTGTAAATACCTTTATTTTCAAATATGATAATATATCTATGTGATGCTAAGAATTACACCAGAAAATTTCTCAAGCTGATGAACACTTTCAGCAAAGTATCTGACTACAAAATTAACCAAAAAAATAAATCAATATCCCTGCTATATACAAATGGACTAAGAAAAAAATGAAGGAATCAACACCTTTCAAAATAGCCCCAAATAATAAAATATTTTGAGGTATCTTTAACCTAACAAATGAAACACTTGTATGACAAACCTCTAAGCCGTTGAAGAAGATATCAGAAGAAGAAAAGTTCTTCCATGATCACGGATTGGTAGAATAAATACAGTAAAAAACAGCCATCCTACCTAAAACAATGTACAAATTCAATGCAAAACCACCAACATTCCTGCACAATTCTTCACAGATCTTGAAAGAACAATTTTCAGTTTTAAATGAACACATAAAAAAATCAAGGATAACTGAAACTACCCTGAATAATAAAAGAACTGCTGGAGGTGTCACCATCTCTGTTATCAAGTTGTACCACAGAACAATAGCAATTAAAACCACATTGTATTGACACAAAAATGATCATCTTGACCAATGGAATAGAATTGAAGAATCAGACTCAAGTCCACACATCTATGAACATATTTTTTTAAAGGTGCCAGAAATATATGCTGGAAAAAATCTTCCACCACAAATGGTTCTACTCAGACTGGATGGGTTCATGACAAAGTTTCCAAATAGATCCATAGTTATGACCATGTACTAATTCAACTCCAAATAGATCAAAGATCTCAACATAAAACCAGTTATGCTGAACTTGATAAACAAGAAAGTAAGGAATAGTCTTGATCTCACTGACACAGCAAAGAACTTACTGTACATAGCACTGTTAGCATGGGTACCACGGTCAACAATTTGTGAATGGAACTGCATGAAATTGAGACTTCTGCACAACAAAGGACACTATTATTTGGACAGAGCAGCAGCCTACAAAATGGAAAAAAAGAGATTTAACAGCTACAGATTCAATAAAGGGCTACAATAGTAATCCTAATATATATGAGGATTTTTAAAAAACTACTTACTAAAAAACCAATTTTAAAATGGGGTACAGATCAAAAAGAAGAATTCTAAATACCAGAAAATTAAATATAAATTATATAAAATATAAAAAATGTTCAACATCTTTAACCATTAGAGAAAGGTAAGTCAAAACTACTTTGAGATTTCATCTTGTGCTTGCGAGAATAGCTAGGTTCAATAAAATAAGTGAGAGTGATTGCTAGTAAGTAGAAGACATTCCTCCATTGCTGGTGGGAGTGCAAACTTATCCAGCCATTATGGAAATCAGTGATACAGTTTCTAAGGAAGATGGAAATTGATCAATCTCAAGATCCAACAGCACCACTCTTGAGCATATTCTCAAATGATGTGTCACCCTACCAGTGTCTCACTTGTTCATTGTTCATGCTGCTCTATTCATAACCAGCAGAAATTGGAAACAACCTATTTGTCATTCAACAGAAGAATGTGGTATATTTACACAGTAGAATATTACTCGGCCATTTAAAAAATAAATTTGCACGTGAATGGATGGGAGGAAAAACAATCATCATGGGTAATGTAACCCAGACACAGAAAGACAAATATGTATTTGCTCATATGTGGATATTACCTGTCATGATAACAAGGCTACCATCTGTAGAACCATAGACATTTGTTATAATGGATCAGGAGAACAGATAGAGCTCATTAAAAAGGGGCAAATAAAACAGATCGTTATAGTTGAATTGCAGGGTCAGAACAAGATGATCAAGATGAGAGGGGAGGGGAGAAGGAGATAAAGAGGGGAATAAAGGGAAATAAAGATAAAACTAAGGGTCATTTGAGGGATAGTATGAAAATCTAATACAAAAGGAGCTTCCTAAAATATAAACATATTTGAATGTGATCTAAATATAATCACAAATAATAAGGGAGACAAAGTTCAAATTGGGCATCTTTTTTCACTATATGAAGCTTCTAGCACTGGAATTTGGTTACATCTAATTTTGTTGATTGCTAAAGAGTTCTCATGGGAATCCCAAATAATTCAGGCTGTTGTCAAGACTATTAAGCTGCTCTCCACAAACTGACAGCAAGGCCCCATAGCTAAAGACAACATCCACACAACTCACTGAATATGGAGATGTCAAGCTGGTGCCTACCCCTATGTTCCAGTGTCTTTGGTTCAGGACAGTATTATGCACAGTATCAAAAGAGAAACATAACCATCAAGCCATCCACAACCTATTTATCTACAGCGGCATACTACCTGCAAGGCATACTATGGCATACAGTTTGTGGGGGTATCAGTCAATAACTTATTTGACTTAATGCTCACTCTACAAGATGGAGAACCATACTTGACACTGCTTGGGTGATTATGGATCAAAGACTAGACAACCAAGAGAAGTAGAGTAAAACCAAATAGTACTGTTCTTAAAACAATCAAAGTATAGCAGCAGCGCCAACAAAAATATTCCTTATGGCATTCTGCTAAATGTGCAGATCAGTTCCTTAGTTAGCAAATCCCTCCCTCAGACGGAGGACACCAAAAAACAAGACCCTCTCAAACAATGTTAGTAAAGTTCAAATGAAGTCACAGAAACTGAAGCAGAATGTACAAGGACTGCCCTAGGTCCTCAGCATATATATATTATGGATTCCAGATAGTGTTTTATGAAATTCCTGTATGTGTAAATAAGTAGGTCTCTGATTTTGTGCCTTGTCTTGGGTTCTTTTCCTTCTGTTTCTTTCTTTTATCCAACTCAATGTGTTAGTTATTGTGTTGTTTTTTATCTCATTATCTCTTAGAAGCCTATTCTTTTCTAATGAGAGACAAAATAGCAGTGAATCCAAATGGGAAAGGATGTGGGGATGAACTGGAAAAAGTAGAAGGAGGAGAAACCAAAATCAGAATGTATTATTTGAGAAAAATAATTTTCAATAAAAGGGGGAAGGGAAGAAAAAGAAGTGAAGAAGTCATGAGTGAAGATAGGATTATTCTGAGGAATAATGTGGCTGCTGTCCTTATATCAGGATGACATCCATGTGAAGATGTGAAGACAGAAACAAAAGAGGTGTGGGAATAAAGTGCTGGAGAAATATATGAACCATTGAAAAACCAAAGATTTGTATAAATAGTCAAGGAAGGAGAGATCAGATTTGTCAATGTCTTAGTTTTACTCCAGAATGGGGCGATGCTTGCTCAGAACTGCAAGGAAGGATGGGAACTTACACTGTTGGCAGAATAAACTGGTGTGGTCTTCCTCAAGACACAGTATTTATTGCAAGCCTTTGCAAACTATTATGCATTGACCCTGAAATTGCGCCATTAGGAGTTTATAAAAAGGAAGCTCAAGGGCACCAAGCGTACATAGGATGCTCACAAGGGCTGTGCACATATAGGGCAAAGATTTAACTTAAAACAACCCAACTACTCATGAGTGATGGATAGCTTATGCCAAATATCATCTATTTACATTAGAGAATACTATAAAGCCATCCAAAAAATCAAGATCTGTAACTGTTGATAAACAGAACATTTAAGAGCTTACCTTTAGTCCAAATAGTGCTGCTGAATTTCTGTCTAATGAACATGCATATATCAACCAAATCAAATTCTGAGAATAAATCTATAAACACTAATGTGGGGTACTTTAATGTGAAAAAAGTATAAATTATTTCTAAGTCATCTTTCATTTCTATACTTTAGAGGATATAAATGTTTACAGTGTGACCTTAGAGTTTTCAAATTTTCTTTATTCCTTTCATAAACTGAAAAGAGGCCTAGCCAGGTAAGTAAGTAGCAGTACAAAGATTATCTACTGCCAAGAAAATGATATCATTCATGAAGTGCAGGGATTGTCCTCTAGGTTCTTTGGATTCCAGTGTTAACTTTGCCAAAATGTTTGCATTCTTCCAATTATATCCATACAGCTATAAGGGCTCAAGAACAAAGATCTGGTCCTAGTGCCTTCTCGAACAATTTACAGCAACTTCTCAGGAATATACAGAGAGAGGGTGCTTAAATATCACTGAGAAAGAAAGGCTCTACACATAGGTTAGGCATGAGACATATTTTAAATCAAGTCCTCCCAAACACTATTTCTCAAAACTTTTTTTTGTTGATAATATTGTCAGTTTTTCAACACAGGCTTGTCAGGCCCCCAGGTATTCTTGTTCATACCTAAAAGCTGGAAACTCTCAACAAATAGAGCCTGGTGAACCTTCAAAAGCCTATGAACCCTAGCAGCTACTGTTTCCATGTGTGTCTCTGCTATCCTGGGCATGTTCTTCCAGAATCCCCATGAACTCGAGCATCACTGCATCTGACAACAGTCAGAACTCCTGGTTGTGGAGCTCGGAGCTCCACAGAATGTAACCTGGGGCTACAGAAGAATCTGTAACTCTTCAAAACACTCTGATGCTTTCCCAGCCATCCCACTTCTCAGCACCGCTTTTAGCAACAAAGGGAAATCATTGCTTCCTAATATTCTGAGATTAAAAATGACAGAACAGTGCACTAGATTTGTTGGAGGAAGGCTTTACAGCTCTGCCTAAATCAGCATCAACACAAGTCAGAGAAACAGCCTCATTTGTGAAGCGAAGCTCATTTGTTATTCTCAAATGCCACAAATAGCAAAGATACTTCAGAAATGGAACTGGTAAGTTTTCTGAAACATGGATTTATTTTTCCCTTCCAAAAGAAAAGAATGACTTGCTCCTGACATTTTCATTTATTGTCCACTGAGGGCCCGGATCCATCTCTCATCTCTCCAGTGGATACGTACTCAGTAGTTACAACAATGAATTGAAACTGAGTCATAGAATTTTTCTTCCTTTGATAAGAATTAGAACTTGTGCTTCATAGGAAAGTAGAAGAACAGAAAACTGAGAAGCATTTGCCCTTTGACAAATGTGGTCCAAGGGGCAGTAGTCTTACTGCCAGTTGTGGGTGAGCACAGTTGCCGTTATTGACACACGTCCCTGGTTTCCTCATCCTTACCCTCCATTTCCTCCTCATGGACAGTCAGGATGTTTCTGGCCCCTAGAAATACCTGTGGCTTGATCTTCTGGTCCTTTCTAAGAATCAAATTATCCTCAACTGTCTCTCATTTCCAATTTCGTCGAAACCCATCCAGCCATAGTGGGCTGCTGTGCGCAGATGATCGTCAGGCGTGAGAAAGCTGGTGTGGACTGGTGTGGAACTGTCAGAAACACCTGAAATGCTCTGATACTTTTCTTATTTTAAATATCAGATTTTCAGAGTAAGCTATTTAAGATCCAGCTCCCTAGTTATGCCATAAACAGCTTTGTTGCTGACAGCTTTCCAGGGTAGTCTGTTCAGCACTCTTTTAGTAGAAGGCCCTACTGTGGAAGAGGTTTGGCCACAACACCTAACTGCAGTGATTAAATTAAAAAGGACACCTGTGAGATTTTGTTTCTTAAAAATGCTGTAATAAATAGGTTCAATTATCTGCATCTGAGAGAGAAGGCAATTCTCTCCTGTTGGCTTCCTTCTCTATTCGAGCACTTTAATAGAAACCAACTTCCAGTTCATACAACATCCTTCAACCAATTACTGAACTCACAGCATCAAAATTCTTCTCATCATTAACCAATAGCTATTACTTCCTCCAAATTCAGACCAATTCACTGATTCACCTGTGTATTTCCAGACTCTTCTTAGCACTCATTTAAATTAGTACCAGAGTGCATAAATGGCTGTGCTCTGAAGCTCTCTATTATTTACCAGTGTTTCTTTCCAACAGCTTCCAGCAGCCCTTCAAAGTGCAGGCTTGAACTCCACCAATTACTGCCGGTGACACAGACCAGTGCTCCCAAGGACATTTGATGAGCTTGGTTTCTCCTTTCTATTACCTTTTGGTTAGGATTTCACAGGACTTAAATCAAGCAGCCTCTCTAAGGGGGTCGGATCTGTTCCTCTCTTATGAGCACAGGGAAAAGGGCAGGGACATGGCATTCTAATCAAATTCAGACTTTCAGGCAATTGGCGATCAGTGGGACTTTTGCACTTGGTCTAGACTGTTTGTTCAACTTCAGTGTCAGGCTGTGGATAACAGTGGCCAATAAAGCATAAAAGCCTATGTCCTGTAACATTGCTTCTACCTGCTCTTCAGAGTACCCTGGAGAGTCCCTGGGAGTGATGTAATTAGTATAAATGTGCCATCGTACAGGAAGAAGACACGTTTATTTCTGTATATAAGTAGCTTAAGTACAGCTTAATCCTACAGCCCAATGGACCATTGACAACCTTTCTGTAGGCAGGGAGGTGGAGTTAAGAATGAGAACTAATTGAAAGACCGAAAAATGGCTACATTTTTTTGTGGCCTAACAAATATTATTCCCTAATATGCCTCTCTACCCAAATATTCTCACCTGTGGCCTGCCAGAATCTTTTCACTAATATGAGAGTGTTGTGCAAAGAAATGGATTTGATTTAAAAGTCACAGAACATATCTTTGGTAAAAGAAATACTGAGAACATAATGGAAGTAAGAAAACTGCACCGTGTTGTCATTCTATCAGTAGGACAGTTGCCGACGGTGTGCAGTGAGCTGGGACCTTACCATTTATCCCTCCAGCACTGCCTACAGCCACGTGATGCTCTTTCCATTGCCATGCCCATTTACAAAGAAACTGTAGCTGGATGAGGATGAAGAGCTTGCTGAGATCACAGCTCTGTAAACTAGCAAAGTCTGGAACTCACTCTAAGGTCATACAACGAATCACAAACCCCTTATTTCTTGGTTACACCTAAGCCAAAGGGAATCTGCAGAAATGAGCATTGTACCAAAAAATAATTCTTCTTCCAGTAAAAATATTTACTGCAATTTTATCACCAAAAATATTGACCAGGAAAACTGCAAAGGTGAGCATCCTCCATAAGAGTTTTATTTTCAAACTACCATAGCACAAGTTGCTCTCCAGCCTCTCTGAACATCACACTGATCAATCACGCTGTCATCCCATAATCCTTCCTTAGGGCATCCTATTTCTTCCATCTCTCTCTCTCTCAAAAATTACAATCTATTACTTTAAAGTATTGTTAAAAGTGTTCAACAGGACTAGCATTACGATTCAGAGGGTAAAACACTTGATGCCAAAACTAACGACCTGAGTTGGATTACCAGGAGTCACATGGTAGTGGGAGAGAAACAATTTCTGTATATAAGCCTCTGGCCTCTGTGTGTGGCTTACACACACACATGCACACGCATGCACACATGCACATATACACAGAGACACACTAAATAATAAATAAATAAATAGCTATAATAAAAAATAGAGTTCCATCATCCTTAGCCATCAGCACAATGCAAATTAAATTTTGAAATGCCATTCCACCCGACTCAGAATGGCCATTAGGGAAAACAGAAAACAACAAATGGTGATAAGAATGGGAAAGAGATAATCTTACTCAGTGCTGGCTAAAATATAAACAGTGGAGTCTTTAAGGAAGTCAGTGTGGAGGTCTCTCAAAGCATTAAAACAAGAATGACTATTTCATCCAGCTAACCTCTTCTGGGCATAACAAAGGATACTATGTCTTACCATGGGGTATGTATATGACCATATCCAGTGCTTCATTCTTCACAACAGTAAGGAAGCATACATGACAGATCAATGTTTATGAGGTACATAAACAAGCAAGTGAATTTTATTCTTCAGCAAGGGAAAATGAAATCATGAAATGTGCAGGGAAGGTAACTCAGAAAGACACAAATCAGGTATTAATATCATATATTGACCATCATTTATGAAATTTACATATATACATATGCATCTTTGTGTATATATCCTCTATGTATCTATATGTATATACATATGTATATATGTGTATATATATAGAGAGTATGAATATAAACTATGAAACTAGCTAGGAAACAGGATGTAAAATAAAGGTGTTGAGAAATGGGAGAGGGCAATAAGATATGTGTATGACAAGAACAGAAAAGAGGGTGATAGGGTGGAGGAACAAGAGGATAAAGGAGAAAAAAATGAAGAGAACCAACAAATAGAATTTTTTCTTGAAAAAAATGATACTGAAATCTAATGTCGTGCAAGCTAATTATTGTTCTTTGAAATGGGGGGAAACTCCCATTATGAACTTTCCCTGTGACTTTCCCCTCCACATAAAGGCAGAAAAGGCAGCAATTTTCTTCCCAGAAAAAGTCTAGTCTCAATTCCTTTTACTGTCTCCCAGATCTCATTACCCTCCTTTCCTTTAATTATCTTGTCTGCCACACTCTGTTTCTTGCCCCTCCCCTTTCTTTCTCCATGACCCCATAAGACCATGAGTGTGATGCGTTTGTTAACTGGATCTTCAATCCATTCACTGTTCCATGACCATCATTGGTTGGTTGTGTCCTTGATTTTAAAATTGCATTATGTGGTGAAATATTATCTGGATTAAGGTGACCAGAAGTGTTCAGTGTACACAGTGATTCTTTCTGTGAGATTATCTATAGCCTGTGATTTCATGGGTGTAGCTAATTTTCTTGGGTTTAAGTTTTTCTTCTACTATTTTCTGTAGGGCTGTATTTGTGAACAGAGATTGTTAAATTTTGACTTTGTCATGAAGTATATTGTTTTCTCTACATATAGTGATAGAAAGTTTTGCTGTGTTATCATAGTGTGGCTGGCATACATGGTCTCTTAGAATTTGTAATGCATCTCTCCTGACCCTTCTGACATTAGCAGTCTCTGTTGAGAAATCAGGTGTGATTCTGACAGGTGTGTCTATATATGCAACTTGACCTTGTTTCTTTTCAGTTTTTAATATTCTTTCTTTATTCTGTATGTTTATTATTTTGTTTATTATGTGGTAAGGAGATATTTTTCTGGTCCAGTCTTTCGCAGTTCTGTAAGCTACTTATATACCTTTATGGGCATACCCTTCTTTAGGTCGAGAAATTTTTCTTCTATGATTTTGTTGAATATATTTTGGTCTTTGAGCTAGGATGTTTTCTCCTTCTTCTATTTCTATTATCCTTAGGTTTGGTCTTTTCATAGTGCCCCAGATATCCTGGATGTTTTGTGTTAGGAATTTTTTAGATTTAGCACTTTCTTTGACAGATGAATCTATTTCCTCTATCATATAGTCAATGGCTGTGTTTCTCTCTTCCATCTCTTGTATTCTCTTTGGTGTTGCTTGCATCTGTAGTTCCAGTTGGCTTACCCAGCTCTTCCATTTCCAGAATTCTCTTAGTTTGTGTTTTCTTTATTGCTTCTTATTCCATTTTCAGGTCTTGAACTGTTTCTTTCAGCTGTTTGTTTTGTCTTGGATTTCTTGGGATTCTTTAAGGGGTTTATTGATTTATTGAATTTTTTGCTTGTATTTTTCTCAATTTCTTTAAGGAATTTTTTCAATTATTATTTAAGAACCTCTATCATCTTCACAATGTTATGTTTAAGGCTGTTTTCTTGTGCATAAGCTGTGTTTGAGTGTTTAGGTCTTGCCGTTGTAAGATAGCTGGGTTCTGGTAGTGCCATATTGCCCATTCTGTTTTGAGTGGGTTCTTTTACTGGTGTTTAGGCACCTGGATTTAGAATGGTTATAGGTCTAGGTGCTAATTCCTGAGTTTGTCCTTGTTGGGGAGCAGGGTGTTTTGTTCCTTGGTTTCTGCTTCTTTTGTCTTCTGCCCTACGTAGCAAAAATACTGGTGACTACTGAGTCTTCAGGTTCATGTCCAGTTGGGTGTCCCCTCTGAGGTTTTGGTTTCAAATGGTTTATTTGAATGATCTCTTTCTCAGCATGCGTGTCGCTAATATACAGCAAAGCTACTGGTGGTAGTCAGTTGATGATCCACTTTTTGAGAAGGATTGATAATTTTTAGAAGATTTATGACAGAATTTTGGGAACATTATGTATTGTGTAATATTATCTGCATGTGTAAATAATTTGGCATCTTTTCTTATTTATATTGTCTTATATATTTCCTTGTTTTACTATTATTTCAATCTCCTTTCTTGCTGTGGTTCTGTGTAGGTTGTTAATCTCTTCTTGGACTAGTTTTGGTGGTCTGGATGAATCTACAAATGCATCCATTACTTTGGGGCATTCTAATTTAATGGAGTGAAGGTTTTAAAGAATTCCCTCACCATATTCTGAATTTTTTGGGTGTCTCTTTTAACATTCCCTGCTTACCTATGTTTCAGTTAACATATGTATCCTCTTTTCTTCTTTTGGTTGATCTGTTCTGTCAATTTTATCTTTCATTTCTAAGAACCCATTATTAGATCAATTGATTCTCTATGCTTTTCTTTGTTTCTATTTCATTAATTCTGATCTGATTTTTACCACTTTTTTCCAAGTTGGAATTGGATTGTTCTTGCTTTGCCAAACCCTTGAACTGTGTTATTGTTTTATATTTGTACTATGTCTGATTTTAATGTAGGTGCTTAAAGCTATAAATTTCCCTATTATGGCTGTTTTTAATGTGTCCAGGAAGGGTATTTGCTACATTTTCATTTTAACTTAAGTTAATTTAATTAATTAAATTAAAAGAAATTCTATTTCTTTCTTGATTTCTTCTTGGTCTATTCATCATTAGGTAGTGATTTGTTTAATCTTTATAAATTTGTATAAATAATAGAGATTTGTTTGCTGTTGATTTTAGGTTTTATTTCATTGTGGATATATAGCACACATTGAGCTATTTCATTTTTCCTGTAATAGTTAAGAATTATTTTATGCTTTAGGATGTGGTCTATTTTAGAGAATATTCCATAGACTGAAGGATAGAAAGCATGTTCTTTGATATCTGGGTAGAATATTCTATACCTATCTGTTAGATCAATTTGATGTATATTCTCATTTAATTCTGACATGTCATTATTTTTTGTCTATTGGAGAAAAATTTTATTATTCCTGAATTGGAGATATTCTGTGTCTTTAACACCAATAGAATGCTTTTTGCAAAATTGAGTATGCCAAAGTTTGTTCTATAGGTTGTAATGTCTTCCTAGTTTGTTGTCCTCCTGATTAAAATAAAGCGTCAATATCTACTTCTTTTGAATAATTTTTAGTTTGATGTCTGTTTTGTTAGATATTAAGATTGTGATGTCTGCTTGTTTCCCAGTCCCATTTGCTTGAAATATTTTTCCCCATTCTTTTATTCTACAGTAGTGAAATCAGTTTCTTGTAAGGAACAAATATGTTAATTTGCTTCTTAATGTAATGAACTAACTTGTCTTTTGTTTGAAAATTGATATAATTAATATCTAAAGTTATTGTTGAAAGGTATTTATTTATTGCTTCCATTTTTGCTGTTTTACTGCTGTTTGTATTCTAAATTGTGTTTTTTTAATTAGAACTTTGTTTTCTTTATGAAAGTTTTAGTTATTCTTATTCCTCTCTTCATTGTATTTAGTCTTATCTGTAGTACTGGCTTGATGGATAGACATGAGTGCTTTTAGCTTGTTTATACCATGGAAAAGTTTTTTCTCCTTCAGCAATAACAGACAGTACTCACGGATAAAGAAGTATGTGTTTGTATTTGTGGTGTTTTTGATGTTAGAGCATACTGCTTCAGGATCTTCTTGCTTTTAAACTTTCCATGAAAAATTCTACTGCTACTCCAATAGGTGTTCTTATGAAACTTGAATTTTTTTGTTTTTGTTTTTTTTTATTCTTCTTTCATATATTACATCCTGACCACAGCTTCACTCCCTTCCACTCCCCACTCCCCTTATCTTTCCTCCCCATCCTTTCCTTTCCTTGCGCCCAGGTCTAACACCATCCATCCTCCCTCAGAAATAAGTAGACTCCCCAGGGACATCAACCCAACATGGCATAACATGCTATAATAAGATCAGGCACATATCATCACATCATGGGAGCTCACAGAGATCAGGAAACCTACAGGAGAGTGATCTAGATAACTTAAAGCTTTCAATATTCTCTCTTTGTTCTATTCTTTATTATTTTAGCTATAATATTTTATGAAGAGTTTCTATTGTTGCCCTGTAAAGAGCACATTGTTCTTTTGGGGGGTGTTGTTTTGTTGTAGTTTGTTTCTTGGTGTTGTTTCAACTTATACAGGTAGGGCTTTCCTTGAAGTAAGGAAAGTTTGGACCTATTGAAGATCTGGTCTATGCCATTGACCTGAAATTCTTCTTCTATGTATGTATTTCAAAGATTTTTGTTTTTTCTTGGTGTTCCTAAGTTTCTGCATATTCATGTAGGTTTTATTGTACTTTTTGACTTTTCTACTTTATCAAGTTCTAATAGCCTAGATCCTATTTGTTCCATTTTAATGATGAGACTATCCTGAGTTTTCTAATCAGATTCTTGAACTTTTCAGTGCCATCTTCATTTCTACTCAAGTTTTCTTTAGAATTTCTATGAATATAATGAATTCAGTTTTTAAATCCCGAATAGTCTTTGTCATTTCATTCAACCATATATTTGTGTTCTTCTTGGATTTCACTCTAAAATTTATTACTACCCCTTTAAGATCATCAAAATGTTTGCTTAAGCTCTTTGATCATATTTATGATTTGTTCCTTTAAGTTCTGTGTCCTAGGCTCCATCTCAATAAATGTCATCAGGGAATATTTTATAGGACTACTGGATTTTTATGGTTTACTCTGGACATGTGTATTTCTTTCATTTATTATATGTTGTTGGCCCTCATAAGGCCAGGTGTGAGGCCTAGTGTAACTTCCTGAGCCTAGCTCGAGTTTGCAGACCTGTCTTTGGTCATGACTTCCCCTTATGAGTGACTCAGCACAATCCACTTTTGCCCAGCCACTGCTAACATGGCAGAATATTATTGGCCTTTATTCCTAACTGCACCTCACCCCATACCGAGACTCCCACTCCCTATCATAACCCTATATAAGTTCCTACCTAATACAATTAAATGAGATCCTGCTTTGACAGGACTCCCGACTCAATGTGTTTCTCTCCTGTTGCAAGGAGGGAGGTCTGGGTCCTCGACACTCACCATCCCACTCAGCCCCAGGGAGAGACCGACAGGATCAGTTCTGCCTCAGCCCTATTTACTGGAGAGCCCAGCAGTATGTCTGCAATGAGATTCTGTCTTACCTCTTTTGAAAGGCAGTTTAGTTTTATTTTTTGGGCTAGTATGTTGGTCATGCAGATACTATGTGTTGATTTTTGGTTGGAGGCATGGAGGTAGTTCCAACAAAGTAATAAGAAAGTGTGAAATTGCTAGTATCATTTGGTATTCATAGACTGATATGCAAGCTACACTACCAGAGCTAGTCCGTAGAATATGAAGCCAATGATGGTGTGTTGGCAGGGATCTGGGTCATTCACTAGGCTGCATGATCTTATCTGGGTCTGAGATATAGCATTATCTTCTTGGTTATGCATTCTGACATCTCCTTTAGCATCTGTCAACTCTCTGTCCACAGATGGTTGACTAGCCTAATTCCAAATTAATAAATTCTAGCAAAGACCCAAACTTCCCTCACAAAGAAAGTTGAAGTTGTTTGTGTCTTTTGCAGATATGTAAGGGATCGTGTGTGTGTGTGTGTGTGTGTGTGTGTGTGTGTGTGTGTGGTTTGAAGATAGGCTCACAATACTTGTTTGCAATCTAAATTCTCAGACATTTTGTAGATATACTCCAAAGGTCAAGAAACCAGTTTTATCTGAAACAAAAAGAGAGGTGAGGGATTTTCCAAACTTAGCACTTCTATGCATCAGTGATTCTAGATTTATATATAACCTTGTACAAAACCCATCCCTAAATCTTGGATGGTCCATAAGACTCCATACTCTTAGGCCAGTATAGCATGACAGAAGTAGTGTAGCAGGAGTCCTGAGGACAAGTCATGAAAATATTCGTGCTCTTTGTGGAAATCTTTACTCTGAACAAAACCAACTACTGCATAACATGAACTTTAAGTTCATGTACTTTGAAAAAACCCAAACATCTGGAAAAGAGTACAAACTTATCTTTTCTTAGATGTCTCAGCATCTCAGAGGTACCAGGGATAAAGAAGAAGATGCTTTGTTGGGCATCCACCACCTCCATGTAACTATAACCGTCTCTTCTGACAATAAATTCAGATATCCTGAGCCCAGGCCTTCCAATGAATCATAATAAATGTTTTTTTTTAAAAAAAATTACTGTTTACTTGATATACTATGGCTGACTGATCGACATCATCTACTTTTTTCTCAAGAGAAAGGAGAAAGAGGAATGGACAGGGTAGAAAGACA
>JAQHUG010000015.1:11713037-11728581 GCA_028555095.1 Dicrostonyx torquatus | reverse complement strand
TAAGGAAGTTGAACATGACCTTAAGTATCTTTTGGCCATTCGAACTTCTTCTGTTGAGAATTCTCTGTTCAGATCATTACCCCATTTTTTAATTGGGTAGTTTAGATTTCTTCTTTTGTACTTGTATATCTGATACTGGTTCACTTGTTTAATTTTATGTAATGTCTATATTATTTTAGCTGTTTTTGCAATATTCAAGTGTGATTCAGTTGTTACAAGTTTGAGATGCATTTTCTCCCCAACTAAACTCTGGATATTGTTCTGTAGCTAAACTGTAAGCCCGCATTCTCAAGGTATTAGGCATGATCCTTAATAATCACTTTAAGAATAGAAAACTTAATACAAAATTAACTACATGGATAGTTAAAGCCACATTAAAAATATAGAAATAGAAAATTTAAGACAAGCACTCCCTCAGTTTCATTAATTTTAACAACAGAGAAAAAAAGGTATAATAACTAAAAGATAATGGTTAATGAGTATGACAATACAAGAAAGAGAGTAAGACTAGTGGTAAGTATGCAGCAATGGAGATAAAATAGAAGAAGGAAATGGAGATACAAAGGGGAAAGGAAAAGAAGAGAGAAGGCAAGTCTAGCTAAAGATACAGTGAGAGGGGAAAGAGAAAATAAGATGTGAGCAGGCAAACTAAAGCAATCGTAGTTCTTGGGAAAGTGGGACAGAGGGAAGTTCTCCCCTAGCACCAACCCAACCTATGCTTTGTTGGGAGACAGAGGTGGGGATGGAAAGACAGAAGAGAGAGAAATAAAAAGAGAAGAGAACAGACAGAAGACAGGGAAGGGGGACAGAGACATAAAGATAGAGGGGGCAGACAAATCTAGAGTATAAGATTAAATATTAACAAAGAGAATTGTAGAAGTAAGTACTTGAACTGCTGTATCTGATTGCATCACTCTGACTTAAACACTCCATAAATGTTCTATAATCTGAAAAGAAAAAAGGTGAAGACAAAATAAAATATAAGTAATTTTAATTTAAGATAAAACTAGCCACAACAATATCATATGCACAGAAATAAAATAAAGAAAACTAGGTTTACATTACCTGAAGTTGTCACTCTGTATGTGGAAATGCAGATCCTCTCTCTATGTTGTCTTACCTTCCTTCCCTTGGCTATTGGGGTTTATGTCTCCCGATGAGAACAAAACCTTTGTGATATTTCGCTTCCTTTGTTAATCTTTGTGTGTTTTCCCCTAAACAAGAGGTGTGTTTATGCCCTTGCAGTCCAGGTTTGTTCTCAAGATGGTTTTTCTATCTTTAGAGACTAGATGTAGCAGAGGGAAAGCTGTCTACTATTGGGTCTAAAACTTTGGTACCTTCAAGTCTCTAGGCTTGTGGTAAGGAAAAATGGTTCTAACAAGGGCTCCCACATATTTACTTCTCCAGTGGAGCTCCAGTGGCAAGCATTCTAACAGAAAGAATAAGTGAGACTCACTTATGGCCCAGACAGATGGCCTCTGCTGGAGCTATCCGCGGTCCTGGCTCAAAATTTTCCCCTCTTTCTAGTCAGATTCTGCAGACCAGCTCTGAGTAGAATTGCCAGACATGTCTCCTGGGTTCACAGACTAGTCAGTGCAAACTGGAACCTTTGCCTCTAGACTCACCTATCAGGCAACTTAACAGAGTCCTCTTCAATGCAGCTTTGAGCCACTGCTCTGGTGTATCAAACACTGACAAAGAGGATTTCCCTAGCACTTCTATGTTATGGAAGTCCCAGGGTCTCTATCTGACTATACCGTAAAACTACTCAGTGTGAATCCAGAGTTGGTTCTACATTCTGAGTCTCTGTCTTCACTTTTATTTCTGGTGCTTGCCAGCTATCTCCCTCCCTCCACCTCCTCTCTTTGCCCCTCTCCCCTCCCTCAACTGCTCTCAAATTTTTCTGGGAATGAATGTAAAATGCATATTTTTTGAGGCTTTCTTTAGTCTTATCTTTGGTTCATGCTCTCTTCAGTTGTACTTACCATTCAAAACTAAGCATTCATGATTTGGGGAATGAGTTCTCCCTTCTCCCTCTTTACTACTAAAATTTCCATGCTTTTCCAGCACCACCCAATTTAGAAGTTGGATCCTCTCAACTGTTTCTGAATTATTCCTGGAGACTCTAGTTATTGGGGACTAAGTGTCATCCACCATTTTCCTTCCTCATAATAGTCTTTGATGGATTAAAACTACTTTAAAGGGCCATCTCACCCAAGTTAGAAGAGATAACATAAAAAGAAAACATGCTGAGGATACATGGTAAAAAGATACATGCTGAGAATGGAAACTTATACAGCTACCCTAGAAATTGATATGGAAGGTTCTCAAGATGAAAAAAAATAAGCTATCATATGATTCAACTACAACACTCCTGAATATATCTATACAAAGGACTCTAAGTCTTATCAGAGGTATTTGTACATTCATACTTATTGTTTCATCAGCATAATGGAAACATCCTAGATGTTTACCCACAAAAGAATGGATAATAAAAATGTGGTATATATACATAATAGAATTGTACTCAGTTGTAGCAAAAATGACATCATGATGTTTCCAGAAAATGGATATACTGGAAGTTATTATCTTCAGCTCATTCTCCTGGACTAAGAAAACCAAATACTGCATGTTTTCTCTTGATAAGACTCTTAGATTTAAATTTTCATGTTTATATATATGTGTGTGGCATAATCTGTGAAACTAGAAAGGAGAACATGAGACTAGAAAAAAAGTTTTCATGAAGATTTGGGAGAGAGAAAAGGGAAGAGAAAAGAGACTAACAAAACACAGGTGACATGGAAGAAGGGATGATCAATGAATTAAGAATGGGGAGCAGCACAAAGGGCCAGGGAACTGGTGAGAAGTGACGTAAAAGGATCAACAATAAATGTACAGGAAAATACCATCATGAAATTCAATACCCTGTATTCCAATTTTTAAACTAATTAATACATAGTTTATGGGCTTGTGATTTCTTAGAAGGTCACTACAACTACTAGTTCAACTCTTTCTGTTCTAAGATTAAAAAAAGTAATAATACCAAAACCTAATGTACCTCAGATTACTGTCTTTCCTTAGATACTGAAGGGTTACAGGATTGTTCAGTATTTCAAGTGTATAGTAGATATTACTAGTAATGTTTCATCAATGAATCACAATTGTGCTATTTAATTGAAATTGCCATATAACAAGGTCACTTTTTATTTGCACACACACACACACACACACACACACACACACACACATTCTATATATAACAATACCCACAAATAAGCCAGAGTAGTTCAAGCTCCAGCAATCAGTACATTTGCCCCGCATTCTTTATGGCTTGGTTGCCCATACTACTTAAAGCTGCTGAATAAATGCCTGAGCTCCACTCTGTCGTTATTTCAATTTACCTGCATGCCTGTGAGCCCCTTTCCATTCCTCCAGATAGAACACTGGAAGCCAGTTCCTAGTGCTGTTAACAGGAGTTGAGTGTTTAACTTCTTACATACTGCACATAAAAGCACCCTTATGTGTCAGGCTGAAAAAAAAGCATAATACAAAAAGAATAAATACTGATTTTTATATAGAATCCTTCATATACAGATTATCCCAAAGAGCTTTCTAAACAATGAATTCGGCACTGTAGTGCAGGGATGATGTAAACAAACACGGCGGCTGTGGAGCCCTCGGCAATAACTCACACAGAGAAGCCTCCTTGAAATGCCAGAAAGCATGTTTCTTCCCCAGTACTCCTTCCCAAAGCAGAATGTCTGCCTAGGAAGCTTGCTGTCAATCATAGAACTGAATTAATACTTAATGTAAGGCAGTGAAATTCCTTAGCTACAAGGATTGGTGCAATAATACCTATGGAAACTTCTCAATGGGAAACTTGGTGTGCTAAAGTTAAATAAATATATTTACTAGGTGGCAGATTCCTAGGTCTGTTACTACTGCTAGGAAGGGTTTGAAGATGACTCGTTATGAAGAACCTCCCACTCTTTATCCTCAACTCTCCTACATCCCTGTCTGTTTTGACTAAACAAAGATTCAGTATCTTAGTACTTATTCACAATCAGCATCTTCCCTTTTTTCAATTTCTTATTTATTTCATTTTATAAGTTGTATACATATCTTTGCCAAATTAAATGTCTCATGAGAAACATATATCATCATTGTAGCCATTACCAGCACCCAATAGTACTAAGCCAAGTTCCACTAAACTGTTAATGCTCTAGAAGCAAGTTCCCAGGAAAATCTAAGCAATTAAGCACACAAAAGGTATTTAGGAGCACATTCATTGAAAGAAATTATTCCATCTCTAGTCTTGCACAGCCTATATCTAAATGACTGGAATAATGAATTTGGGGATTGGTATTGTGGATTCTTTTTTTGTGTTGTGCAAAGAATGGGCCTTTTCAATTACCCATGTATCAACATCCAGACAGTTGTCAAGGTTTCCGTGTGTTCCTTTGGGTGTGAAGCCAGCTGCTTCTGAAGAAACAATGTGAAAATCAGAACTTCTAGGTCTTGATAATTGCCTTTGGTGCACCTCCAAAGCTCTTGGTAATATCAACAGCTGTTCACTGTCATCTTAAGACAAGGAGCCATTAATGGATGCTTCTTCCCATCCCTGTCTTCTTGGCAGGAAAAGAGGACAGATTTTTCCCTCCTTGGGTTTTCAGAAACACTTGTTAGGTCACTGAAGACTTGGTGAGTCTTTCATCAGCACTCATGTGCTTTAGACATTTTTAAGAGCAATAGAATAAAATGTTCCAGCCTCTAGAACATTAATAAAATATCTCAGCTCTTCATTGTATCTTTCTCTCCCTTGTAAGATGAAGTTGTATGAAGGGTCAGCCATGGTTGCAATAGTATCTCCTCCCATCTATTTCTGGTGACCTCACTGGGAGCAATGGACACTGTTCTTTCAGTTCCCCCTGTTGCAAATTCTGGGAATATTCAGGAACATGAGTCTTGGTTCCTTTACTTTCATTCATTGCAGGATTCTCCTATCCCCTTCTCTGGGCCAAGTTCTCTCTTCTTTTATCTGTGTTCATGATCTGAAAAATCTTATGGGTATTAAGAAATTCATCCATGAGCCAAAATATTAGCATGATCTCTTGACTAAAGGAATCATAGTTAGTTTCATAAAAATTAAAAATAAAGAAGTAAAAATAAGAGTCTGGAGCTTGATGCAGGATGTCCTTCGATATATATGTTGCTTTTATTGGTTGATGAATAGAGCTGTTTTGTCCAATGGCTTAACAGAGTAAAGCCAGGCAAGAAATCTGAGCAGAGATATAGAGAGACAACAGGAGTCAAAGAGATGCCATGTAGCTGTGGAAAGAGACAGATGCTGGATTCTTACCAGTAAGCCACAGCCTTGTGCTGTTACACATATTAATAGAAGTGCGTTAATTTAAGATGTAAGAGTTAGTCCATGAGAAGCCTGAGCTAATAGGCTAAGCAGTGTTGTAATTAATATAGTTGCTGTGTGATTATTCAGGTCCGAGCAGCCAGGAATGAATGAGCAATCCCTGCCTACAAAAAGAGCTAGAACACCCCGAATGTCTGCATTGTCTCAAGCTCTGGTATCCTAGATATTTAATTCTTTCTGTACCCCATACTGAAGTAGAGAAAATAAGAGTACTTTCCCACATGCATGCCTTTTCATCTAGATTGGATTATAAGCAAAGTGCATTTGCAACCTAGAAATAAACACTATACACATGCTGACAATTTTGGTTGTTGTAAGACTGTGTTCCTAGGCTATCAACTGCAACATACAAACAGTGATGTCTCTATGATTTAACATAATATAAATGAATTTTCTCCCTTCTCAAAGTCCATTTCGGTATTATGATCATGGAATAAATTTCTTCCTCATGGCGATTCAGTGATGTGAATACCTTCTGTCTTATGACTTTGCCAACTTGTCTTACTTAGGGTTTCAATTGCTGTGAAGAGATACCATGACCATGGCAGCTCTTACAACAAAAAATATTTAACTTAAGTGGTAGCTTACAGTTCAGTCCATTATCATCATGGTGGAGAGCATGGTAGCATGCAGGCAGACATAGTTCTGGCTACATCTTGATATGCAGTAATAGGAAGTAGACTATGTATCACATTTAAGGAAACTTGAGTAAAAACAGATCTCAAAGTCTGTCCCCACAGGGACACACTTCCTCCAGCAAGGCTACACCTACTTTAGCAAGATCACACCCCCTCATAGTACCACTCCTTTTGAGACTATAGAAACCAATTACACTCAAATTACCATAGGCTTTATAATCCACTGTCAAAGTTTCTTTGTCCAGAAGACTATGGAAGGAGCAAACAAGATCAAGGAACATCACATGGGGATGATTATTATCTTAAGCTTGAAGAAGCTTATTCCCCCACCTTACAAATATTAATAACCAGCATTCAGTTATGTGCCTGTACACAGTGAAGACAAACTTTGAACTCCAATTGGCACAGAAGAGAGATTATTTCAGTGATTTTACATTATTCTAGTCTCTGTCACAATGTACTAATTGGTTTCAAGATAAATTGTCCCTGAAAATAACAAATTCAAGATTTAAGAGTAAAACAGTTTGTATGATATGATCGATTATACTGTCATTTTGACAGACTCTAGGCTCACTCAGTGGGTAAATTTCCGACAAGCCCTTAAGGGTTTATCCTGATAAAGGTGTAAAAATCCATGCACTGTGGGTAGAACCATTTCTTAGGTTGACATTATGGACTCCATAAAAAAGAGAAAATTAGCCAAAAGTAAGCATTCATCACTTTCTGCTTCCTGGTTGTACATGTAATATGACTGGATACTTTAAGCTCCTACTTCCTTGATGCTAGGCCATAATGGACTGTTCCTTTGAACAGGAGCTAAAAGTAACTCCTATCTCCCTTGAGCTACTTTTTTCAAGGTGCTTTATCACAGCAACAGACAAAAGAAATTAAGATAGATGCTAAAATATTATTTTAAGTTCCTAACAGCTAGCTAGCATTTTCTCTTGGAAGCCCAACTGACCTCCCTTTCACTTATCCCTCCATACAGCATGAAACAATGAGCTCTCCCAGTGGGATCATTGCAGGATTAGGTAGTCAAGAGAGAAGTGCTTAGGTCTCCAGCTTCCTTTTTTGTTGTAGGGAACTGTACTTAAGAAAAAGAAATCACTAAATAAAACGTTGCCTGTTCTCTGAGTCTGAGCTGCCCTTTCATGAAGCCCTACAAAGCACCTTCGGGACTTGGCATCATTGTACAATCTCCAGAATCCCAGCCCTGACTATCTTGACACATACTGTCTTCTTCCACTTCTGGATCCAATGTAATTCAGGCAGTCTTCTTCTGCAGGTCAGTTATGCAATCATCTCTCGGTGGTTAAGATCTCCCTTCTCTCATCCCACTATCAGCTCCAGATACCTGAAGATTCACTTTGTATCTCAAGACTTTAAAATTACTGTACAAAAGCATCCATGGGGATGTGAATTGCCTAGCATGTTCCAGACTCTTAGTTCAATCCCAAGCAACACACACACATACATAGGTTCTGTACCACGTTCCTACTTCTGAAAGGTTAATAGTTTTATGCTCAAAAACAGATGATAAAATTTGCATATCTTAAGTCCTCAACACACTCAGTCATGCCCTCATGCTTTCAAAAACTATCTTTTTTAACTGGGTGTGATGCTGCAATCCTATCGTCTCACTTGGGAGACTGAGACAAGAAGATCACAAGTTCCAAACAAATCTGAGCTACATAGAAAGAACTTCCCAAAGAAAAATTTAAAATGGGACAGAAAGGAGGAATAAATGAAACAATGAACCAAGGTAGGTAGGTAGAGCAAAGAAAGAGAAAGGTATTGGGGAGAAGGAAGAAAGAAAAATAAAAAAAAATATGACTAGGATAGAGACCCGCTCAGTTTTCCGAAAATCTGGGCAAGATTTTTAGTCATCTGATACAAGCAGCCTCCACTTTAAAGTGTTATATAAAACATAATTGTCTATGAATATCAAAGCAGGAAACCACAGAAAGCAGAAAGGTTCTATGAAAAGACTATAAGGCCCTCCATTTGAAATCTTATTCCATGACAGCTAGAGGAGAAACAAGCAAGAATATAGTCACCAAATTGTCCACCACATTAGTGCTCTTAACTCCTAACCCAGGTGTCTGAAAAACTTTTCATGGAGCAAAGCATCATATTAGATAAACAAAATCCAGAAAATTTCAGAATTTCTTAAGCATGTACCTGAAAATGTCTACAAGTTGTTTCCAATTCACCCTAGGGCTAATTGTAATTCCTGCTGAAACATGAAGTGTTCACTTCTCTAATGGTGGAAAATCTTGCACTTTCTATGCTAAATGGCACTTCTGTGCTCTCACAGAGAGCCATGCCTTATAAATCCCAGCCCTGGCTTCTGTCAATCATTCATTGAAGAAGAAATTCAGGTAATCGTGGCTCTGTAGTCATATTATGACTACAGAGATAATTAATATAATATTTCTTCATCAAGTCCACTTTCGAAAGCCATCCATCCTTTCTATGAGAGCATATAAAGTTTTGTTGTGACCATTTACAATGTAATTGGTATTTTCACATCTTAATGCTAGAAAAAATGAAATTCATTCTATTTTTTTTCATTTTCAGAACCCTCCCAATGCAAATTTTTGCTCATCATACTAAGAATTTAAGAAGCCATAATAACCTCTTTTCTAAAATTCAAAAACAAAAGGGAATATTTTTCTAATATTGTAGATAATCAATAAAAACCTAAACTCTCATTGTTTGGCAAGAAAATGCTTCTAATGGGTTTTCTCACTTCTTCTCTACAATAAAAACCACAGTCCTCTCTCTGTGTGTGCACATGTTCATGGATACTTACACAGACACATACACACACAGGGACATGCACGTGTCAGTAGTGTGTTGTGGGAATGCAAGCATATGTGAGTGTGTGCTTGCACATGTATGCATGTGCAGAGGCTATACGTTAATTCCAGGTACCTTCATCTGTTGCTCTCTGGCTTAGTTTTGAGAAAGGGCTTCCACTCAACCTGAGACTTGGTATATCACTGGCCAGTTAGCTCGAGGATCTACCTATATGCCCCGATGACATTCCCCAGAACTTGAGTCACAGGCACTCACTGCCACACTTGACAATTATGCTGGTTCTAAGGTTCTGAACTCATGTCTAAATGCTGGTATCACAGTATGCAAAAGAGTTATTTCTCCAAAAGAAAAATTCTTTTAAAAAATGTACAATCAGGTTCCTAGGGACTTTGGACATTTTTTTTGTTCCTTTTTGCTGTAACAGAATGCCTGAGTCTTGGTGAGTTATAAAAGACATAAGTTTAATTAAGGAGGAAGGAACCTTCAAATTTAAGATTAGGTGAGTATCTCTGATAGAAGCCTCATAATGCTACAATCTGACAGAAAGACAAGCAGATAGATGGGAAAGAGAGAAGGCACATGGACAGGCTGGTTTCATGACAGTGACCAATCCAGTCCCTTGAGAGCAAGAGTAAGCACTTACTCCTTAGAGAATTAGCCCAATCCCTACAGAAGAGCATGACTTTCTAATGGAGATTTCATTTTCATAGCCCAAACATTCCTTAAAGTTTTGCACCCTAACATCATTACATTAGAAATTATATTTCAACGTGAATCTTACAGGAGATAAAACATATTGAGATTGATGCAGGCAACCATAGGGAATCGCTCAGCAACCTGGAAGTCCACATGGATTGGGCCATGCACACACTGCTCTCCAGTCGATGTATCTAACAAGCCCTTAGCAACCCCAGACTCAGACCTCCACGGAGCTGCCTGTGCATCTGCTCCAAACAGTGGGAATAGGTTACTCTGCTTAGCAGTCCTATGTAACACCTTGTTTCAAACACATCATGGAGCAGAATCCCAGCAGTGGGTCAAGCAGGTTTGAGTCAAATTGTGGTCTCAAATTGAATTTTAGAAACAATCTCTGCCTATGACCTTATGCCTATGCATAATCTGGCATGCATATGACCAAAATCACAAGCATGTCAATCAAAATAGAGAACCATTCAAACTATATCCTGAGTTATGAATAGCTGCTTCTTTAGAATCCATTTTTAAAAGCTCCAAATAATAATTATGTCCCTTGAGTATATTTTATTATTATTTATTTTATTTTTGAAATTATAATATAATTCCATCCTTTCTCACTTCTCTTTCCTCCCTCTAAACTGTCCCATGTTCTCCTACTCCCTCTTTTTCAAATTCAGGCCATCTTATTCAATAATTATTACCAGTAGTTATTTGTCTGGGGTTGAAGTGTTGTGACAGTTTCCCCCTCCACATGAGTATATCGTTGCTCTCTCGACTCATGTTTAGACAGACAGTCATGTTGTTGAGACTTTAGGTATATAGCTTCTGACTTTACAGTAAGAACATCATGTTCTTGTTCTTGCATCTTTCTATTCCCTCTTCTGTAATGTTTCCTGAGCCTCAGGTAAAATTGTGTGAGAAGTCCTTCTGTATATGTATTCCTTTTATTGATTAATAAAAAATCTGCTTTGGCCAATGGCTTAACAGAATATAGCCAGGCTGAAAGAGATATACATAAAGAGAGTAGGCAAAGTCAAAGAGAAGCCATGTAGCTGCCCACAGGAGACAGATGCACAGGAACCTTGCCAGTAAGCCACAGCCACATGGCAATGCACAGATTAATAGAAATAGGTTAACCAAATATATAAGAGCTAGTTAGCAATATGCTTAAGTGATTGGCCAAGCAGTAATTAATATAGTTTCTGTGTGATTATTTCAGGAGTCTGAGCAGCCGGGAAATGAACAAACAGCCTTCCAGCAACATTCTAGTACTAGAAATTGATTACATCTAATTGAGTTGTTGGACAAAATAGTCATATGGGAACCACCAAACAACCCAGACTGCTGGGAAGATTATAGGTCACTTTCTACAAACTGACAACAAGGTCCCATTGTCGAAGACAATATGAACACAACTCATTGAACATGGAGAGGATGAACTGGTGCCTATATAGAGCATTCAGCCTTATTGCTATCATCTTTGGCACAAGAAGGTAGTCTGCATGCTACCAAAGATGAAATGTAACCACCAACCCAACAGCCCATTCTTTGATCCAAAATGGTGTCTTGCCTGCAAGATATGCTAGAGTAATAGCGACACAAAGCTTACTGAACTGAAATAACCAACCAATAACAGATTTGACTTAAAGCCCACTCCATGAAATGGAACCCCTTCTCAACACTCCATGGGTGACAAAGAATCTTAGATTAGAAATCTCAAGGACTTAAGGTAAAACCTAATGTTATACTAAAAGAATGTAGCAGTAAAATGACTCCTAATGACTTTCTGCTATTCTTATAGATCAGAGCCATGCTCAACCATCTTCTGAGAAGCTTCCTCCTGCACCAGATGGAAACATACAGAAACCACAGTCAGACAATATGTGTAGAGTGAGAGACCTAGGAGCATTCATCCCTAAATGGGATATTTCTATCATATCCCTCCTGTCATGGACTCAGGGAGCCCTAGGGAAGAAAGAGTATAAGAAGTAGAAGTGGTGAAACAAGGCCTTCTAAACACAACAGGACCTACACATGAGCTCACAGAAACTGAGGCTGCATGTGTAAGACTTGCACAGGGTTGTGCCACATGGTTTCCTAGAACTGAAAGAAGTGGACACATTTCCAATCCCTAGCCCAGAAGCTATCTCCAATTCATAACCACATAAAAATAAATATTTAGCTTCCAATGGTGGAACCTCACTGGGGAAAAAAACTACTCTTAAGGTCAGGCTATATGGCCAGCAGTGTATGGCCAAAAGAAAACAAACTCAATGGTACCTTTAACAAGTCTCATCATGCTATATCATCTTCATTTTTTTTTAAATTCTACATTAATTTTTCCTCTTTTTTTTAACCTTACAGGTCCTTTGGGTATATATTATGGCTTCTAGTTTAGTGTTTTTATGGGCTTTCTGAGGGTGCGAACAAGTGGGTCCCTGCATCTATATATGTTTCTTGTGCCTTTTCTTGGGCTCTATTCTCCGTTTGTATTTTCCTGTCCTATTCCATTGTGCTAGGATTTTGATTTTATCTTATTTAATTTTATTATATTATAAGCCTTTTTTAAATAATGAGAGATAGAAAGGGGTGATAAGAATGGGAGGAGGGGCATGAGAAGAACTGAGAGAAGTAGAGGGAGCAGAAAGTGGAATGAGAATATAGTATGTGGGAAAAATCTATTTTCAATAAAAGAAAAATGAATAAATAAAATATCAAAGACCACACAAAAGAGCTTATATACCACTATGGTTTATATGAATAATGTTACAATAAGGTTATATGCTGTGGAAAATGGATTTCATCATTAATTACTATAAAGATTTTCTCATCAGTCACGTGATTTTGTGTTTTCAGTGAAATTTTTACATTGCCAATTTTATATGTCCAATAATTTAATAATAGAATTTTTATGGTCTGAGTAAATGCAAGCACACACTAGTCTTTAAATAATAGTAGCTATATGTTAAATTTTCATATGCATAATACCTAGGAATATGCAAGGTTTAGAAGAAATTATTAATTGAAGAATTAATTAAACCTGGTTTTGAGAGTTTAGTCCACCTATCTATCTACCAGGCCCATGACTTTACAAAAATTCTTATCTACCATGAACCTTTAATTTCACTATCTATCAGATTGCAACAGATATCTGAAAAACCATCACAATGATGACATAAGAAAGCACCAAGCCATATGAAACACCAAACAACCAAACTGTCAACCGGAAAGGCATTCAACAAATATTAGAAGGGCCCTCCTTCCTTTGTCTTCTAAAATAGAAATATAATTGTCTATAAAAACAGAATTTTGAAAGGCAATCAGAAAATTGGTCAGAAAGCACCACTAATTTTCTGTATGAATCAGGGGTGCATGAGTAAGTATGAGTGTGTGTGTAAGACCATGAGCTGCATACCACACTGTAATTTGATTTCCTTCCTGATAAATGCCTCCCTTTCATTTTTATCTCAGTCATACATTCAGAAAATTTCTTAATTTTGTTGCAAAAATACTGTTTCATGAATTATTAACCGTTGAGCAGCTTCATTAGAGTATGTCAGGATTACTCAGTCACTGCTTTTAAAATATACTAGCTACCTGAATTTCACTACTCTGACACTGACTGTCAGAGAAAATTGGAGAGTTTTTCCCTTCTAAATGATTTCTCTATTGTGCGCTTTGGGAGACTAATGGACAGTGAGTTTCAGTTGTTTCTCATCGGGAATTTTCCTTTAAGACATCCGCTAAGAATTGGTATCACGTCTGCAGTGATTTGAAAATCTAAGACTCTAGAAAAAATGATATTTTAAATTATTTCTACTTTTGCAAAATTGCTTTCAAAGATGGTGCAATGAAAAGAGTAGCAATTACTAACATACCAGTGCTCACAAGGCCAACACTTTGTTTGTAGCTTTATGTCCTTCGTTTAAAAAAGAAAAATGCAGTCCAGTTTCATTTCTGAGATTCCATGAATCCCTTACCAAGTTTTAGTGTAGACTTCAGTGATTTATACTGCCCTGTTTTGTTCTTTGAGATCCCCTGGAGTCCAAGTGGTAGTTACATTTAGGTCTTCCTCAGTCCCTGCCTTTGACAGGATAGGAAGCTAAAGACAGTTGAGGTCGAAGAGAAAAAAATTTCAAAATAGTTCTAACTTGCCTGTTTATGTTTCAAATTATATATAATATGTAAAAATATATTATTCTATTTGTGAAATTATTTTTCCATTATCTAAAGTTTACCAACTGTTTTTTCAATGAATAAAATACCACTTCCCTTCTTCAGGGGCACATTCAATAGCAATCTCTGGGACAATCATTCTATGAAATTCAGAATCATGCCACCTCCATCCCAACAGTGTTAATGAATTCAAATGGCATCTAAATCAGGTTCATTCTATTCCAGGAGTTAGTTGCAATATGGACTGATATCATCACTGTGGTAGGTCTCCATATTCCAAAGATTCATTTCTTTTCCAACTTCTGGAAGTACTACACATTTGTGGTCTATCTACTAAATGTTGACTTCCCCAAGTGGGCATCTGAATCCTGAGAAAGAGCCACAAAGTCATGGAAAAGATTAAGAAAGGCTTCTTTGTTTACCAAGGAACTTCTACAGTGAAGTGGCAGGATACAAGATCAACTCAAAAAAATCAGTAGCCTTCTTATGTACAAAGGATAAAGAAACAGAGAGGGAAATCAGATAAACATCACCTTTCACAACAGCCACAAAAACATAAAGTATCTTGGGGTAACACTAACCAAGGAAGTAAAAGAACTATTTGAAAAGAACTTTAAGTCTTTGAGGAATGAAATCAAAGAGGATACCAAAAAATGGAAGGATCCCCCATGCTCCTGGATCGGTAGGATCAATATAGTAAAAATGGCTATTCTACCAAAGGCAATCTATAAATTCGATGCAATCCCCATCAAAATCCCAACAAAATTCTTCACAGACCTTGATAGAATAATAACTAACATTATATGGAAAAACAGAGAGCCTTGGATAGCCAAAACAATCCTATACAATAAAGGAACTTCCGGAGGCATTACCATCCCTGACTTCAAACTCTATTACAGAGCTACAGTAATGAAAATAGCCTGGTAATGGCATAAAAACAGAGACATTTACCAATGGAATCAAATTGAAGATCCGGATATTAGTCCACAAACCTATAAACATCTCATATTTGACAAAGAAGCTAAAAGTATACAATGGAAGAATGAAAGAATCTTTAACAAATGTTGCTGGCATAACTGGATGTCAACTTGTAGGAGAATGAAAATTGATCCTTATCTATCACCATGCACAAAACTCAAGTCCAAACAGATTAAAGACGTCAATATAAATCCGACCACACTGAAACTCATAGAAGAGAAAGTGGGGAGTAGCCTGCAATACATGGGCACAGGTGATCACTTCCTATGTAAAACCCCAATGGCACAGACAATAAGACCAACAATAAATAAATAAGACCTCCTGAAAGTGAGAAGCTTCTGTAAAGGAAAGGACACAGTCATCAAGACAAAAAGGCATCCTACTGAATGGGAGAAGATCTTCACTAAACCCACATCAGACAAAGGCCTGATCTCCAAAATATACAAATAACTCAGGAAATTGGACATAAAAGTTCTAAATTACACAATTAAAAAATGGGGCAATGATCTGAACAGAGAATTCTCAACAGAAGAAGTTCAAATGGCCAAAAGATACTTAACGTCATGTTCAACTTCCTTATCGAATGGCCAAAAGATACTTAAGGTCATGTTCAACTTCCTTAGCCATCAGGGAATTGCAAATCAAAGCGACTTTGAGATACCATCTTACACCTGTCAGAATGGCTAAAATCAAAATCACCAATGATAACTTATGCTGGATAGGTTGTGGAGTAAGGGGAACACTCCTCCATTGCTGGTGGGAATGCAAACTTGTGCAACCACTTTGGAAATCAGTGTGGCGGTTT
>JAQHUG010000015.1:11698629-11711827 GCA_028555095.1 Dicrostonyx torquatus | reverse complement strand
CCTAGCCATAAACAAAGGACATTAAACCTATAGCTCACAAGCCCAGAGAAGCCAAATAACAAGGTGAACCCAAAGAAAAACATATATAGATCCTCTTGGACATTGGAAGCAAATAAGATCTCCGGGCAAAAGTTGGAAGCACGGGAGTGGGGATGGAGGTGGAGGTAGGGGTGTGGTGGGTTGGGGGTGGGCAAATAGGAGAGGGGGAGGGAGAAGGGAAGAACTATGGAGAGCTTGGGGGAGTGGGAGAGTGAAGATGGAGGAAGGGTGGATATTGGAGAAGGGAATAAGATATCCACATTAAGGGAGTCATTTTAGGATTGACAAGAGACTTGGCTCTAGAGGGATTCCAAGTGTCCACAGGGATGTCCCCAGCTAGGTACTTAGGCATAAGAGGAGAGGGTGCCTGAACTAGCCTTGTCCCACAGTCACATTGATGAATATCTTGATCATCACCATAGACATCTCGTCCGATGGATGAAGATAGAGACAGAGATCCACATTCGCATCAGAGTAAGGAACTGAGCTCCCAAGGTCCAGTGGAAGAGCAGAAACGGGGAGAAGATGCACAAGGAAGTCAGGACCGCAAGGGGCTGGCCAACCAACTGAGACAGTGTGCCTGATCTATTGGGAGCGCATCAAATCCAGCTGGACCAGGCCTGAATGAGCGTATGTCCAATCCGGAATATTTGAATGTGGCTGCCAATGGGGGCTGACTGAGAAGCCAATGATAATGGCACTGGGACCTGTCTCTTCTGCATGTATTGGCTTTTTGGGAACCTAGTCTATATGGATGCACATCTTCTTAGACGGAGATGGGGGGGGGGCCTTTGGGCTTCCCACAGGGCAGGATACCCTGCCCCCTCTTAAGGAAGAAGGGGGAGGGAGGACGGGTAGTAGGGGTGCGGAAGAGACTGGGACAAGGGGAGGAAGGGGAAATTTTTCTTTTAAGAATAAAGAAATTAAAAAAAAAAAGAAAGGCTTCCTTGGAACATAAATTGTCAGTGTTCGTTATCCATTAGAATCACAAACACGCAAATATCAGCAACGGCCTAAAGATGTGCTTCTCCTTTGTCGCCATTGGTTCCTGCTCATTATTCAAAGCTATTTCTCCACATTTCCCATCAATTATAGATTGGAAACAAATTCCTTCAAGCTTGTGAAACCATCATTGCTGTTTTAACCCACGTTGCACTGACATGATGAAACGGCACAGACGAAGTAGTGTATAAGGCAGAGAATGTTATTTCCCCCAATTCTAAACTTGGGAGAGTTAAAGATCAAAGCGCTGTTATGTGGTGGGGCTCCTATGTTTTATAAAATGTAGAAAGGCAACCACTTCCACAAGCCCCATCTATATCAGCAACAATCTAGCTATGAGGGTGGAGCTCTTGAGACCTACAGATCTCAATACTTCTCAGAACTGTTCAACTGAGTGTTAAATTAACAATACATGGGTGTGTGAGTATACATTTGTATACTCCATTGTATACCACAGTAGCCACTTCCACTGTTCGAAACCAAGAACTTGCCTGATACATCACCTGGAAACTTCCATTTTAACTAGATTCCGCAGCATGTTGATGGCATTCATGTTAAAACCTTATTTGCAGTACCTGAGACGTTTGAATGTCTTTCCTTTATGCATTCTGCTCCCTCCTGCAAGTGTGGCCAGTTCCATTCCTTCTTTTGGGTCTTAGTTCAAATATCACCAGCACAGAGAAATGACCCCCAGTGGTAGAGATGATTCCCTCTCATGCTAATTTTCTCTCTCTCCTTTGTATTCATCTCCAATATACAGATTACCCTATCACTTGACAATGCTTAATTATGAGAGTACAGGGCATAAACTACACAGTCTTGGTAGTTGGCAGTGCTTAATTGTAAATTTTCAAATTATAAACCACATATCCTCAGTCATAAATTAAGAAAATACTAAAATTAGCCGGGCGGTGGTGGCGCAAGCCTTTAATCCCAGCACTCGGGAGGCAGAGGCAGGCGGATCTCTGTGAGTTCGAGACCAGCCTGGTCTACAAGAGCTAGTTCCAGTGCAGGCTCCAAAGCCACAGAGAAACCCTGTCTCGAAAAAATCAAAAAAAAAAATACTAAAATTTTCTATACATGATCTTTACCACCTAATTTTAACATATACTACATACAGACTGTTCATCACTTTAAATATGCATTTTTGCTATCAGGAAGGTATGAACACCACACTTTGAGTAAGTCTTCTCCGAATAATTTGGCAGGTATATGTATCAAACTTCAAATAAATTATCAAGAATCATACTTGAATATTCAAGCAAGATGAATTGACATCTTAGACACATTTAAAATTCTAGAATTAGAACATATACTTTAATTTGAATGCTATAAACTTTGTCCCAAGAAGCATTTTCTTTGTGTTTTAATACCAATTAAAAAAGACCAGTGCCTCAAAAATCCTCAGCTTCTATATAGAAGTAATTATAAAAGGACTTCTGCTGACTTTTGCTAAGGCAATACTAATACATGATTCTCGTATTTCTCCTATGCTTGGGGACATGAAAATGAATATCTTTCTGACTATAAATTAGAAATCCAGAGACTTAGGGGACACTGGATGGATCTGTGCTGAGGAAGCAAGTAAGGATGACAGCAAAGAGTGAAAGGTCCCCATGGCTTCCTTGAGACTCCTGTGAGGTAGATAGTATCATAAATATATGAATATTATGTATGTACTATGGGACCTTAGCATAGATCTCTGAGAATAGCAGGAAAAATTGCTACCAGGCATGTTAAACAGCACAACAGTTTGGGCACAATGCCCGTCTGGGTGGGGAGAATATTCTTTTTCTTTCTTGGGTGCAGCAAGTGTCTCCGTCTTCTGACAATTCTCCTTCACATTGTTATGCTCTTCAGCCTCTCATTAAAGCACTAGTATGCAAGTGATCATTCCTAATAACAGGCTCTCCACGATTAGAAGTGGGCTTTTTTCATTTTTCACCAAATTATGAAATAGCTTCCCATTATAACTTACGCTCTGTATACTTCAGCCAAGACTTTTCTCTCAACTTAAATGGGCCTCTAATGTATAATTTTATTGTGTGAACATTTCATTTTCTTTTGTGATTTATGTTTCTTTATAGCCGGTTAGACAGCTCTTTGTGATCTTTTGATGAAAGATTTTACATAAATAAAATTGACTGAGAAGAAGAACCTTGGTAGTGGCCTTAGAGGGAGGATACATCAAACTCTGTAAGACAAAGATCGAGATTCAAATCTCATATGAAAGATTTGAAAAATTCTTCCACTTTTCGCCTTTATAAATTTCTCATAAAATATGGCTTGAAGTTTATAATTGTATCCTACCCTAGATATAAATTGATGAATGAATGGGTGTTTTCACCAAAATATATTGAGCTTCTAAGGCTGGGGAGAGGGAATAATCATAATGATTTTGTTGATTGAATTTAATACCATTTAGTCAATAAACTTCCCATTTAAAAAAATGACAACACATGTTTTGTATTAAAAACAGTCAAGCAAATAGGGACCAGACATCCCCAAACCGACAATTATACAAATACTCTAAAATACTGGCTATTTCCAAAATCTAAAATACTTTTAATGTTTGCTTAATAAACCTTACATTTGTTATTAAATAAATATAAAGCAGTCAGCCAGTGTGACCTAAAAAAATTCTTTCTCCACACCTCCTGCTCATGTGTTCATGAATGACTTCATGTAAGTCTTGCTTTTCTTTCATCTAGCAAGATATGCCATACTTAATCCAGAGAGCTGAAGCTTTTTTAGTGAACCTTGGAAAAAGAAAATATTCTACACTGTTTTTCTTTCTTCCTTTACAGTAACTTTAAAACTTAAGTAACAGTAGGTGATATTACTAACAGTTGGTTTTTTTAATGCTTTTTTATATGTTTGAATGTTGTGTCTGCATGTATGTCTGTGTAGCACATTCATGCCTGATGCCCATAGAGGCAAGAAGAGGGTTTTGGATCCCTTGTAACTGGAGGTACAGACAGTTGCAAGCCACCGTGTGAGTGCTGAGACGTGAACCTGACTCTTCTAATAGAGCAACCAGCCTCCTTCACCACTGACTTGTCTCTTTAGCCCCAATACTGTTTCTTACAAGATTATCATAAACAAAAATTACAAAGGGCTGAGGATATATACATTCAGAGATACAGCACTTGCCTAGAATGTGCAAAGCCATGGGCTCAAACTAATAAAGCAAGAGGGGAGGGGGACACACACACGTGCACACATACACGTGCACACATAAACATACACACACACACACACTAACACAGTAGTAAAGAAGAAGAGGGGGAAAGAAGGGATGGTAGGGAAAGGGAAGCTGATTATGAAGAAAAGAAAATATTGCTTCACTAATGTGTGTGGCTATGAGCCCCTCAGGTCATTTACATAACAATAGTAATAGCCAATGTTTGTTAAGAATGTGCAATGTGTGTTGGGCACTGTGTTCTATGGTTTAAAATCATTGTTTCATTTCCACCAAACAAAGAAGTATATGATATGGGCAAAATCGTGATCCATCTCGAAGTAGAAGTTAACGTAAGTCAGGTTTGGGATTAGAAAACATCATAACTTAAACTTGGAATATACTGAAAGTGAAATAATGGCAGGCACTCTCAGTAAAGAGTTTAAATACAGATGAGAGACTCAAGCAAAAATGTAGTACTTGCTTGGCAAACAAGAAGACGCAAGTTCAACCCCCAACATCCATGTAAAACAGAAACTATGGTAGTAATCATTACAACATCAGTTCAGGGGTGTGGAGACAGATATCTGGAGCTCTTCAGCTGTCAGATGCAGCAAGGCCTATGCATCTCCCCTTGACAGACACTGAGACAAAAATTGGGTTGTGTAGAGAAATCACAGATTATAAACAAATGAAAATGCAGTTAAACAACTACCGAGGAAATACAGTAGAAAGTCTGGCAGGACATATAAATACAAATGATGTCCTGGAGCAGAGACAGGTGCAGTAACTACAATTTAGTTCAATTTTTGCTACCTCAAGACTGAGAACAAAGAACAGGAACTCAGGTGGATCAAAATCACAACACCTATTTTAGTAAGAAATCAGACACTTTCTATTAGCTGATTTAGATTTTTTTTTCTGCGACAGGGTTTCTCTGTGTAATCCTGGCTATCATTGAACTAGCTCTGTAGACCAGGCTGGTCTCAAACTCAGAGATCTGCTGACCTGTCTCGCAAGAGCTGGAATTAAAGGTGTATGCAACCACTGTCTGGCTTAACTGACTTTGCTTTTGTTCCTTACATTTTTCTATCCCAGAATTTCAGTGAGGTAGATATTTGTGAGTTACCAAAAGTTGACATACGAATAAACTAACTAGAATCTCAATTACTATATTGAATAGATATAGAGAGAATGGTCAACCTTGTCTTGTTCCTGATTTCAGTGGGATCAATGTTTCTCTCCATTTAGTTATATGTTGGTTGTTGGCTGCTTTATTTTGACTTTATTATGTTTAAGAATGTTCCCAGTATCCCTGCTCTGTCCAAGACCTTTATCATGAAAGGATGTTGTATTTTGTAGAAGGTTTTTTCAGCATCTACTGATAATCATGTGTATCTTTTCAAAATGTTTATATAGTGGATTACACTGACATATTTTCATTTGTTGAACCATCCCTGCATATCTGGGATGAAGCTGACTTGATCATGTGGATGATTTCAGAGGGATAATCTCCAAAACATACAAAGAACTCAAGAAATTTATCATCAAAAGAACAAAAAATCAAATAAAAAAGTGGAGTACAGACCTAAACAGAGAACTATCCCCAGAAGATTCTAATGCCATCAGAGAAATGCAAATCAAAAGACTCTGAGATTCCATCTTACACCTGTAAGAATGGCCATGATCAAAAACACTAATGACAACTTATCCTGGAGAGGATGTGGAGTAAAGGGACCATTCCTCCATTGATGGTGGGAGCACAAGCTGATACGGCTCCTTTGAATATCAGTGTGGCAATTTCTCAGAAAATTAGGAAACAACCTACCTCAAGACACAGCAATACCACCTTTGGGTATATACCCAAAGGATGCTCAATTGTACCACAAGGAAATGTGCTCAAATATGTTCATAGCTGCATTGTTTGTCATAGCCAGAACCTAGAAAAAACCTAAATGCCTCTCAATGAAAGAATAGATAAGGAAAATATTGTACATTTAAACAATAGAGTACTACTCAGCCAAAAAAAAATAACATCTTGAAATTCGCAGGCAAATGGATGGATCTAGAAAACATAATATTAAGTGAAGTAACCCAGACCCAGAAAGAAAAATATCATATGTACTCACTCATAAATGAACTTTAGGCATAAAACAAAGAAAAACCATCCTACAATTTACAATCTCAGAGAATCTAGACAACAAAGAGGACCGTAAGCGAGACGTACATGGATCTAATCTACATGGGAACTTAGAAAATGCAAGATCTCCTGAGTAAATTGGGAGCATGGGAACCATGGGAAAGGGTAGAAGGGGAGGGGATAGGAAGGGAAGGAGGGGGGAATGTGTAATTCAATAAAAAATAATTTAAAAATTTAAAAAAGAAAAAAGAGAAGAAAAGACTAAAATACATTTAAAGATACTTGCCCTTTACAAAGTACTTTTGCATATCTTTTGTTAATTCTCATAATAATTCTATGCAACTGCTTATTACTGCTACTTTACAGATAAAGAAATTAAATCATAAGTAGAAATATGGGACAAATCTACTATATTGAAATGATGGCACTAATAGGAGTGAGAGTCTGAACAAGTCCTTCAATTCCACACCAAACTTTTACCTGAGCGATAGAATTCAGTGTGTTTCTCAAATGACTGGGTCTCTTGATGTCGGAGAAAGGTGAGTGGCTGGAGGCCAACAATAATCAGAAAGGGCATGCTGCTTGCTGGACAATTGTAAGAGAAGTCTGTGGAAAGGTAACCATGGCAAAAGAGATGAAAGGCAGGACAGTGAACAAAACTGGGTTTTCCTATAAGGTTTTCCCTCTGTTTTATGTTTCCCTTACCCACACACCGTGAGATATTCATGATAGCAAAGAAGAAACATTGTCACAAATGGCCATGAAAGGGACTTTCCATTTTCAAAGAAGTCAAGCCCAGATTTGGATGGGACTCAACTCATACCAGGAAAAATTATGTGAAGAAAAAAAGATAAGAATGAATAACTTGGCTATGCCACCTCCAAACTTAATATATGTGTATATGTGTATATGTATATATATATACATGTATATATATACATATATATACTTGTATATATATGTATGTATATATACACATACATATATATACAAGTATATATATGTATGTATATATATATATACAAGTATATATATATATACATATATATATATACACACATTGAGAGAGAGAGAAATTTACTATGGTCATAGATGGGAAATACAAAATCAATTGTTTGCATTTAGTGAGGCCCTTCTTGCTTCATTGTACAGAGCAAAGAAAACCACATTATCAAAAAGTACACAAGAAACACCAAGATAAGTATTTTCAATTTCTGTGATGCTGTCCTTTAAGTGGCCATTAATAAAGAGACTTCATGGCCTAATCAGTTACTAAAATACTACTTCTTAACCTATTAAATTGTTTAGTAAAATTTCAAAATGTAAACTTTCAAACCAGATGACTTAATAGATAGCTCTGTTTTTCTTACTTAATCCTTCCCCCAGTTTTTAGTCTCCTCACTCGCCTAGGTTGGTGTCTTAGTTAAGGTTGCTCTAATTGTGATGAATTACCATGAGCAAAGCAACCTGGAAAGGATTTGTTTACCCACAGTCCCACACCAAAATGAGTGAAGGCATGAACTGAAGTCAGGAACTGATAAAGAGGCCATGGAGGGGAGCTGCTTACTGGCTTGTTCCTCGTGGCTTTCCCAGTCTGATTTCTTATAGAGCCCAGGGCCACCAGATCAGAGATGGAACCACCCACATGGGCTGGGCCCTTTCTCATCAGTCAGTAATTAGGAAAATGCCTTACAACCAGATCTTATGGAGTCCTTTTCTCCACCGTGGCTCCCTCCTTTCTGATGACTCTAGCTTGTTTCAGGTTGACATCAAACCAGCCAGCACATCTGGTGCCTATATTTCCCAAACCTTTCTGAGAACTTCTTTCAGAGAAAAACAACTTAGCAGTTTTTTACTACCAAATTGATGATATATTTCCTACTAATTAGATTCCACAACATTCTGAAAAAATGATTGTAGAGATCAGACTAATATAGTGTATTATTTGATTAAAGATGTAGGATAGAGGTCAACAAAACTCCTACTCATTTCTCCTGAAGCCAAAGCCTAGGGTCTGTTTGCCTACCCATGGCCATGTACCCGGTGTGAGCCAACCTTGCAGCCTTCACATTGTTCTGGAAACAGTCCCTGAACTCCCAACCACATAAACATGGAAAACCTTTTCTTTTGCCTTGTCAGGTCTCTTATAGAACACAGTTTTCATAAATAAATACATTCCTCCTATACCGACTACCTAATGAGCCAGCCCTAATTTCCTTCAGGCCTTTGGCCTAATATAGGCCAGCGCTTATTTTCATGGCTGATTAATGGTTCTGATTAGTCCTAGAAGCAGGAAATTCAATATCCCTTAGGGGAACCCTAAAGATGCAGATAACTATGAATTCAAGGAGGCCTATTCAGAAAAGAAATCAATGGAGAAAGGAGGCAATGTTAGCGCAGACAACATCCTACCAGTTCCTACAGCAAGTGCTCAGACAGCCAGAATGGAAGGAAGGAGGACAACAGAGGCCGTATTCAGAGCTCCACACTAAAGTCTTAACGCTCTAAAAGCCAGCTCTAACAACCCCCTTCCCAATGTGCAAATTTAAAGCTTCCTTTTTGTGAATTTTGACTGGTTTATGGCCCAGAAAACAAGTTTCACCTCTCTCAGAGATCACCCCTTGGACTGAACTTGTGCCCAAGAGCTGAAAGGGCAGGGCTTCACAGAATACGGACATCATCAGAGTGATTTCAAGATCATGAATAATTTTTAAAAGAATCTTAATTTTAAAATATGTAGCTCATCTGAGTATAATTGTCAGCCTTTGAATGACCATGAACAGTGAGTGGTTCTCAACCTTCCTAACGCTGTGGCCCTTTCAGACAGTTCCTCATGTTGTGATGACCCCAAACATAAAAGGATTTCCATTGCTACTTCATAGCTGTAATTTTGCTACCTTTTTTTGGGGGGGGGGGGTTTGTTCAAGACAGGGAAACAGGGTTTCTATCTGTGCAACAGCCCTAGCTGCCTTGGAACTAGCTCCATAGACCAAACGGCCTTGAACTCACAGAGATACACCTGCCTCTGACTCCAGAGTGCTGGGATTAAAGGTGTGCACCATCAGTACTCTGCAAATAGTGGTACCGTTATGAAGCATACTGTAAATATCTGTGTTTTCTGATGCTCTTAGGTGACCCCTATAAAAAGGTCATTCAAACCCCAAAGGGGTCTCGGCCCACAGATTGAGAACTGCAGATCATGAACATTTTCTAATAGGTTTTTGGTAGAATAGAGTTTAAAAATCTAACCAGTAAACTCTTCCTTAGTCGCTATATCCTGTGAGTTAATTCTTTACACGTAGAGAGATGATAATCACAGTCCTTCCACTGCCTTCTGATGGTGCTTAAAGAGCAACATGAAGGGTGGAAAGAAACAAGGTTTACAAGGTCAGGATGACAAAGGACAGAAGTTTGGCTCGGTGACTGGTTTTCTTTTCTTTCCTGCCCCTGAGTCAGACCTGAAGGACAGTATTTTCCTAGGAGTTATTCCTTTACCTTCTATAAGCTGTGAAATAGCAACTTTAAATTTGCGGCTTACAAATCAGAAACATTAATTGATAATTATACTGACCAATGCCACATTCTATGCTAGACATTAATTAGAATATAAAATGACTATTTTTCAGTTATAGTTGAATGGTGTAGTATATATACCTAGTTTTTAAAAAATGTACCTTTTTGAAGTGTCTTAAAATTGATGAACAAGAGTATAATACAAAAACTTTTTATTCCTTCTGCCCTCTGAGTTAACACCAGAAGAGGGTGTGCCTAGGGATCCCCTCAGCACTTTTATTGAAAGGATAAAGAATATAGTTCATTGTTCATAAACCATTTGTAAATTAGTAAAGCCTTTCCTATTCAGTAGGCTTTGATAATAAACTTCTATACCTCTGGCAAGTTGTCCTCTGACATCCACATGCCCACATGTGTCATGTGCATGTAACACAAAAGAATTTTAATTTTATTTTAAAGATACATAGCTGTCCAGTTCTCCACATTTGATGCATTTCTTGCCTTTTTTTCAATCTAATCATTTATTGGTTCGCATAACCATTACAAAGCAAAATTTATCCATCAGAAAATAAAGTCAAAAATCAACTTCGATAAGACTGGGCACTCCATATCCAAGTCACTTTAATTACTAGTCTTTCTTCACACACACACACACACACACACACACACACACACACACACACTTATTCACACCACACATATCCATGCACTCATGAACACCTGTGCCGGTTTTAGCTTGTAGATGAGACATTACCATCAAAAGAAAACCAGCGTGAGTATTACATGAGACAATATATGTAAAGAATGAGCACGCTGCCTGAATAAACAGAAATTTACTAGTTAGATGTCTGTGCTAGCGGCAGCATGGTTGCTCCTGCCAGTCAGCACCTGCGCCAAGCTTCTCATTGAGACTGGGAAGCAACCCCAACTATATTCTGAACACACATATTTGAGCAGAAGTAGCCTCATTTCAAGGTCCGAAGAGTAAGTCAGCCCATTACTCCTTGGATAATGACCCTCCCCGAGTGATTATAGTCCAACAGACTTGAACTCTGAAGCATGTAGAATTGAACTGCTACTGTTGTCTTTCATGCACACAAAATCTAATCCAGAAATCAAGGCCCAGAGAAAGGCGGTGCCCATGAACAGAAAGAAATTTGAACTCAGCTACCTCATCTAAGCCATGTTGAAGTAGTTCTCTCTGAGAAATTTCTTGCATCAGCCAATTTGATGACTCACTGGTTAACCCAAGTTAAACTCAGTCCTTGTTCTTTACAATACAGAGTACATCCTAGATGATAAGGGGTCTGTGTCCTCTGTGCATCTTGCCCAAACCAGGCATCCATATTTCACCCTGACAATCCATATTTAACTAATGTGGTTGGTAGTGCAATAATATTTTAACCAATGTGATGGTTGGTGCAACATCCAAATTGCCAGTGACATTTAATTTGAAAGAAATGACCCTCTTAAATCTCCGGAATTTGAATATTTGAACCCCATTTGGTGGTTGTTTGAGGAAGATTAGGAGATGAGGCATTACTGGAGGAAGTATTTCATGAAGAGGGTGGCATTAGGGATTTCAAAACACTAACGTCATCCCCAATGTGTTCTCTGCCCTGTGTTTGTGGATCAAAACATGGGATCTCAGCTATCTCTCCAACCATCTGCTACCTCAGCTCCACCATCATGAACTCTGACCCCTAAAACTATAAACCCTGTGGTAGTTTGAATGAGAATGGCCCCCATGGACTTATAAATGAGTATCTAAGACCTAGCTAGCCTCAGATTCTTGGCCACTTTAGCAGTGTTGGGTATGGATTTCTTTCATCACATGGAGTGGGTCTTAGCTTCATTCAAAAAGTGATTTTTTTTACTCCCTAAATATTTGAGCCACTATTGTATCAGTACATCCTGCAGGTGGATCTTTCTTGTAGTTCTTAGGGCTTTATGCTGTTGTTTTTATTTGTTTTGTTTTGTTTTGTTTTCTAGACAAGGTTTCTCTGTAGCTTTGGAGCCTGTCCTGGAACTAGCTCTTGTAGATAAGGCTGGCCTTGAACTCACAGAGACCCACCTGCCTCTACCTCTCAAGTTCTGAGATTAATGGCAAATGTGCCACCACTGCCCAGCAGATCTCGGGGTTTGTAACTGGCTGATATTGTTGCTTAGTTTTCTCCTCTGGTACCACAAAAAGCACCTTCCAATGCCATGAAAACTGGTCAAAAGAGTTGAAGGCTCTAATTGGGCACCAACTAAATCACTCCATGTCCCATGACATAAATAAATAGTGCCTTTAGTAATGGGGTATTTCCATCACAATAATAATCAACAGTCATGGCAATAACCTATGACTATTGGGAATTGTCTGTGAGACACATTTGGCCAATGAGATTTGGGAATAATTATAAGCAACTTCAATAATAATCATAATTTATGAACATTCATTAATAAGAAAATAACTCCTATGACCTTTTTTCTACATATATGGAAACTGCCCAAAAATTAATTTTGAAAAAATGTTTCTAAAAATATTTTTAGGTTAAAGCATAAATTTATAGAGACACTTTTGTTTATTATTTTGAAATTTCATCTTATCCTAATTAGAATGGCAAAGATCAACAAAATAGTGGCAAACAAATACTGGAGAGGATGTAGAGAAAGGGTAAACCTCATTCACTATTAGTGGCAGCACAAACTGGAGCAGTCATTTTAGAAATTGTTAAAGTAAACCCTTACAAAACTAAAAACAATTCTATAATCTGACCCAGATACACCTTCCTTCAGCGCATGCACGAAGGACTCAACACCCTCCTCACAGATATTTGCTCAGTCATACTCTTTGCTGCTCTGTGCACTATAGCTAGGAAATGGAACTAAATGCTCTTCAGTAGGGAGATGGATAGTGAAAATGTGGTATATATACACACGGTGATACTATTCATTTGTAAAGAGTAATATAATCACAATATTAGCAGGTAAGTATGTGGAGTTCGTGATGATCGTATTAGAGCAAGGGAAGCCAGACCAGAAAAGACAGCTGTCACATGTTCTCCCGCATATGGGATACCTAGGTCAGCTATGAGTCTATGACCTGGAGTTCCTGCAGAATCCAAGGAAGCAAAGGGGGACAATTGTAGAAGGGAGGATCAATAGAGAGAAGAATAGCAGAATGCAAATGATCTGAAGGGAGGAAGGGAAAAACAAGGAAGGTTAACTGGGGAGCAGAAAGGAGATAAATACTAAAGAAGCAAGGAAGACCTTGGTAGCTCAATCCCTTGCTCTGATGTGAATGTGGGTCTCTGGCTCTATCTCCATCCATCATG
>JAQHUG010000015.1:11603138-11619021 GCA_028555095.1 Dicrostonyx torquatus | reverse complement strand
GACTTGACTACTGCAGGAACCTGGCAGCTCAGTAACCTCAGACAACAAAATTATTGGTGAAATCGCAGACTAATGCAACCATTCTGGAAATCAGTGTGGAAAAACTAAGAATAAATCTGCCATATGATTCATATACTCCAACCTTCAGCACATTCCCAAAGGACTCAACATACTACTTCATAGATAATTTGATCAACCATGGTTATTGCTGCTCTATTCACAATAGCAAGAAAATGGAAACAACCTAAATGTCCTACAACCAAGGAATTGTTAATGAAATGTGGTACATATGCACTCTGGAATACTATTCATCTCTAAAAAATAAAATAAAATTTTCAAGTAAGTATATGTAATTACTCAAGATCATATTGAGTGAGGGAGCCCATGATCGAGAAAGACAAACATTGAACATTCTCTTTCATCTACAACTAATAATAGCTACAACACTTCAGCTGTGATTACAGTGCCTCAAGTAACTGCTGACATGGTAGGGGGAGTGACAATAGAGAAGAGAATAGTAAGCTGCAAGTGATTTAAAGGGAGAAATGGGAAAAATTGGGGGACCTTAATTAGGAAGTGAAAGGGAAGCAAATATTGAAAATGGAAGGAGAAAATTAAAATACCAATAAGGATATCTTAAAAGTCATAAGGAATCATTTCATAAGTCTGTATAATACAAACTTTAAGTGAAATCTTCCTATCTGGGCTAATATTATCTCAAAGAGCCTTAGACTATCTAAAAAGAAGTCCCAACACCAAACATGAGAAGCACCCCTTTAAGTTTGTTGGTCAGAGTTGTTCAAAAGACTCCCAAAACATTATAGGCTATTGCTAGTTCTCTTGATTTCCTTCCAGAAGTACAAAGTAAGTCTCAGACACATCAGACATAGAGCCCAGAGGACTGGGCTGTATCTGACTTGAAAACTTCCTCCTTGAAGAATAATTTTCATGTTATCAGAAGGCCTCACTAAAGCTTCCAAAGAAACAAAGCAACTAATAGCCCTACTCAGTGGTGATGTCTGTGAACCTTAGCAGCTATTCACCTGGTAGTATGACCTTGGGATACAGTAGTGGTGTATACACCTAGCCAAAGACTGACAAATTGCTAACTAGATTTAAAGCTTGCTCAACAAAAGGGAAAACATGTCTAGTACTAGAAACGTAGTCAGCCTAGAGAGAGTGAAATCGTGGATCTTGGAGGGCACCCTATAACTGCCACTTTAGCAAACATGCATAGTTCCTGACTGCACTCTAAATAGTTATAATGGTACCCACAGGCAAGTATAGCTCTCTCATTGCACAGTCTTGTTTTTGCAACTACAAGGAGATCTCTTGAGAAAACCACAACCAATCAAAATGCAGATAAAAAGAGATTGTGTGGTGGCCAGTACAACACAATTCTTGTACCCAAGACTTGAGGGAATCTTTGCAAGAGAGGATAAGGGAAAACCGTAAGATTCAGAGGAACAAGAAGTTGCCTATGATCCCAGCACTTGAGAGGAAGAGACAGGTGGATCTCTGAGTTCAGGGTTTGCCGGTTCTACACAGTGAGTTCCAGAACATCCAGAAATACACAGAGAAACCTTGTCTCAAAAAACAAATAAAGAATAAAGAGAAAAAGGAAGAGAAAGGGGAAGAAGTTTGCTGTAAGGTGGTATCTCCAAGAAATATCAGAGACACTACACCTAAGGTGCCTTATCAACATGGCTGCCTAAACAATACCTGAACAATGACAATGCCAATGGAGATAGGAACATGAAAAGGGGAAATCTCAGAAGGACTCAATCCTAGACAAAGAGCTCCAGGCAACTGGAGACTGCTGAGAGCAGAAAAAAACGATCTTTCTCAAAGAACTCTTAATGGTCAGTCCTGCGATCATAGACATGCAGGTAATATTTTACAATCGAGCAGTTTGCACTTATGTATTTAATAATATGTGTGTGTATTGTTGTGATATATTTATGTATGTGTGTATATGTGATACATATGTAAGTGACATATGTGTGTATCATATATATATGTGTGTGACGAGATAGATATAATCACAACAATTAAGAACAAAGAGGTCATGAATTTGAGTGAGAGCAAGTAGGAACCTTGAAAGTGGTTGGAGGGAGGAAAGGAAATAGGAGAAATGATGTAATCATAACTTAAAATTTAAAAAAAGTGTTACATATTAAAAAGTGAAAAGCGCTTAAGTGCTTCAGAATTCTACTTATTTTATTCTATAGCTCAGCAAACTATAGGAAATAATTAATTTCTATTCTGATGGGATATATAATAACCCAACATTATTATAGACTATTTTTTCAATGTTCTTCAATAGTGTTTTGTCTTAATATTTGTTTTAATAATATATTCTTCAGGCCTATGTCAGCACCTATCTCTTCTGACATTCCAAACTCAAGAATAAAAGAAAGATTCTAACCACATGTGACAACCCAAGAACAGAAACTTTCCTGGTTGAGCTAAACAGTCATCTCTGTTAACTTTGTAACTTGCACCCAGCCCTAGAAGTCTTGTTGTCTTCACTATAGAAACTGAGATCGTTTGCCATATCCGCTAATCCTGGATACAGCCTGCCTCAAAAAGCCACAGAAGAATGATAAAGTCACAGGTTTTCATTCAAAGCAAAAGAATTCTCTGTGGTAAAGAAGACTCATAAGATTCGTATTCCCCTGTAATAAAGATGAAAATCATGTTAAACTCCAAATACACTTATCTAATTACATCAGGAAATATTGTTCAGTGTTTGCTGATGAAATGTGCTGGTGTGCTCACAGAGAGCCAAAACAAAGTGAGGATGCAGCATTCTAATTACAAAAAGGCAATCGGTAAAATGGTTGTATGCTTTGAACTGCAATAAAAATTAATAAAATTATGTAAATACAAACACAGTTAGTGAAAATATGGTACTCTAATTTCAGAGAAGCCATGGAACATAATGACTCAAGAAACTTCGAATCATTTTTAACCTCATTCTCCTCACAGAGACAAGACTAATGAGAAAACGTTTGTCTAAAAGGCCAATATTTGCTTTAATAGATTTACTCCACAGATCTAGTATGAAAGCCACCCCATTTCCTCTTGGCAGTGAGGGTAAAATCCAGACTAAATGAATATGTACGCACAAAATTTCCTTCCATGAGCATTTTGCAGTCTCCCAGATAAGTCATTGTTGATACATTCATAACTGTTGTAATGGCCTTACTCTACAGAATCCTCATATTATGCAAGAGCCAGAGGACACACAGAACCCCTTTACTGTATGCATTCCAAATTATGAGAAAAGGGATGCACGACACATCACTATGTACACAGTGCACACGATTTGACCTCTGTGGTCAAGTCCATGATATAACCAGGTACCTTGTAATAGGTTATTATCATAGCTGGTACTTAGTGATTCTCAACAGCAGGCTTTGTTCTGTATTCATTTTTTATCCTGAAATCCATCCATAGCATTCATATTGACTCAAGAAATTCAGTGTCTTTAAAATTAACCTTAGGAATATATATTCTATTAGGTTTTTGTGTAATTTAAGATGAAACCCATTATTAAAATTCATATAGCCTACACCTACACCTTAATTCTTTAAAATTAATGTTTTCATTGGCAATGACAGTGATCGGGGAGACGATAAGCTTTCTACCTTTCATCATCTAAGAAGTGAATGTGGCTCTAAACCAGATGAGCAACCTCAAAACCCTTCAAACGTTGTATCTCTGAATCATCTGAAAAAATGCCATATTCTTTACCAACAGTCAAAAATGATAAATGTACCTATTCTCAATGCACTTACCCAAGGAGTTATAAAGAGACCAGCAATGATTTAAAAAGGTCCCTACTTGCTTTAGTATGCAAGAAAAAATACTATTTCAAGCCTGGAAATATATAATGAAGAGTATATCTTCCATTTCGTTCTGATTATTTTTTTGTAATCTACTATGGGTTAATATAAGGGCACATATCTTCTCTGTCTCTGCAGGGGAAGTTTCCTCTAAGAGTTATATAAAAAGTCTACCAGGTGCAGAGGATGTGAATTTACTCTGGCAAATTCGTAACAAATACAAAATAGAAAATATATGTATGTGTAATTTTTGGAATGAAAATTGGCAAGATTTTTGTTTTCAACATTTTTCAGGATACAATTATGTCAAAGTGAAGGACTTAATCAGCACAAATATATCCCCATTTTTATTTTTATTTAGATGCTTCTTTTTTGTCTAAAGCACAGAAACGAAAAGAGAGTCATATTTAAAACACCTCTATTCAACATCTAAATGATAAATATTGCATGGTACCGCACATCTGTCCTTTGTAGTGTTTTCTTGTAATGCAGGACAGTGCCGCATCTCAGCAAACCAATTCAAATATAAGCATCTCTACAGAGCAACAGCTCTTGTCACTGTTTGTGATTATCTAATGGTATATGGGCCAATCATAAAGGACAGCTGACAGGCCAGTATACGAAATGGATTTTCTCCCTCCTCCCGACACATCAGTGTGAAGCCCCCTGCTGTAATGCAGAAAATCTTTTATGCAAAAAGAATACAGCATCTTTCAGCACATGATTACAAGTCAGAAGATTCTGATTAGGTTTTATGGTGCATTTTAAAAAGAAATACTCATACAAAATTGCACAGAGCAAACTAGATCTAGGCTTATGCTTTATCATCACCCTTTCATCAGTCTGTGGCCTCAGACAAACTTTCTTTTTCTTAAACACCTCACTCCCCATCTTTGAAATTGGATTGAAAACAGTAAAATGTTTCCTGTGCTAAAATAACATGAAAATTAATGAATATTTTTTAAGAAGTTTAAGTCTATGAGTAGGTATAACATCACTCAGGCTGTGTTTGGGAAATAATGTTATCTGGTCAAATATTAAAGAAATAATGACCATATTAATAGCCCTAATCAAAAGTAAAGCAAATAAGTTATACAACACATAATATTTCAGATATGTAGTTAAAGGTTGTAGAAATGTTGGCAAAATGAAAACAGTTTCATTCTCCTTGGTGCAAAAAGATCGAACAGCAAACTCATTGGCAAATCCAGGAAGAACACCGCCTGTAACAACAATCATCCACCCATTTCTCATCGGATGCCCACAGCTCCTCTGTCAAGCAAGCACTGTTGTTAATGCTTGAGGGTGCTGGAGTCCAAAGAGTTTTTACTGTTTGCTAACCAAAATATTCAGGGACAGAAATATGCCACAAACTTTTTAAGAACTCAGTTTGCTAAAAGAAAAAAAAAGAGGTGTCTACCATTTGTACCCTTAATGACAGTTCTACACTAATACGTATTTATTTATTTGTGGGGGTAGCCAATATGTTTGGGACAGATGAAAGTGTGGGGAAATAAAAAGATTTTTTTTTCAGCTGGTGAAAAGAAAAAGATCAGGACAACTGAGACAAGTTACCTCAGTTCTCTCCATAAAACACAAAGGAGAGTGACTGCAATAGAAGAGAGACACTTAGGTGAGTGGAGGGGCAGGTGGGAAGGGATTGGCAGAGCAGGCAGCAGGCGGTCCTGGGCCTCACTGAAATTGGTGTGAGAGTCAAGGAAGAATGAGAAAAGGATCAGGCAGGTGGGCTTCCCCAGGGAGAACCAAGTACGATTAGACCAATAATAGAGACAAGGCAGAGGTTGGAAGGAAAGCTGGAGGCACGCTAGTCACCTGGGAAAGGGACCACAGAAGGGAAGAGGCACTAATGAATATGATTTATGTGAGTTCATGTTCATGAGGCTGTATAAATGCAAGTTGTTATTGCTTGAGGAGTCTTCATTCGCCAGAAGGAGTTACATAAGAGAGACCTAGGAATAAGATATTCTGTGCAAATTAACTGAGGTTGCTATTCTGTGGCTAAGAACATCCTACCTCTGTATCCCATTACCTACTCTGAGGTGGTCAGAGAATGGATTAATGATACTTTTCAGACATACAGATAGAAATCCTTACAGTATACCCTGACAGCATCAAAAGTGATACTGAGGTTTTTAAGAAATAAGGAGCTCCCTCCTCCTCCTCCTCCTCCTCCTCCTCTTCCTCTTCCTGAGAAGTGGAGGATGCAACAGGAGCTCTAAAAGGGAGCCTTGAACTAAAGGGAAGCCCAGGAAGGGCAGGCCTGGGTGGGAGGGTGCATAGCACAGACACTTACATTTGAATTTGAAGGCACCACGGTTGAACAAAATACAAAGTTTTGCTCCTTGTATGCCAATGTTTCTTGAATTGGGTCCACAGTATATTTTCAGGAATCTGAGAGTTTTTAATTGAAGAAACACTTGTTATGTACTGAATTTTTTTCAGAGGTTATTTAACTCTGTATTTGTCCAAAGACCCTCCCATAAAAGTAAATTTTAAATCTATGAATAAAAAGTATATATGAATGTGTGTATTTTTGTTGTTCCTTACAAAGGGAGAGGGACAAATAAGACATGGATATGAAGGGAAAGTGGGGACGACAGAGAAAGAAGGCTTAGTTAAGGTGAAATGTGGGTGGGTAGATATGGGGAGAAATAACTAACACTAAAGACATTTGAAAAAGTCATATGTAACTCTGTTACTGTAGAAAGTTCCTAAAATCTATACATGTACACACACACACACAGAGAGAGAGAGAGACACACACAAAGATTTTAAAGAATAGCCTTATAATAGGAGGGACATGGTAGGCTATCAAATCAAATACACAGCTCCAGAAATGGGCTACCTCTTTAGAAGTTGTTCATCAATGAGGTCCCATAGACTCTCAAACATTATAAGCTATTGCCATTGCTCTTGGCTACCCTCCTGAATTTGAGAGTAAGACCCAATTGTTGAAAGCACCACAACCTTGAATCATATAACATGGAGAAATCAAGGTGGTATTTATCTGGAAGCCTTGTCCCTACTGGAGAGCTTTCATAGTGTTGATATACTTGCTACCAGGAAAGATAACCATTCACCAGGCTTATTCAGTTGTTAACTCTGTGAGCTATGATAATGACCAGCCTTGCAAGATATGCCTACTGATGCAATAGTGACATGAAAGTTATAAAAGTAAACAACCACCTTATCATTGAAATGCAATGTCCATTCCACAAAATGGAACTAATGTCTGGCACCATTAGTGAGGCTAAGAACCAGAGACTGGGTAGGTCATGGGCTCTAGAGGGAATATAGTATTAAACTGTCTCTTAATGACTTACTGTTACCCATAGCCTAATGCATCTCTCATTCTCTCAACCCCCATCAGATAGTTTCTTTTCACAGTAGATGTTGATCAACACAGAGTACATATTGGCTAATGTGCACAGAAATAAATACAACAGAGTAGTGCTCAGCCCTAAATGGGACATCCATGTTGCATCCACTATTTCAAAAGCTCAAGAACTGTCAAGAAAGATTGAGATTCAGAGACTGTGGATGACTACAAGGAAACAGCATTTTCAAACACAATAGTGTAGTTGTGCATATGATCTCACAACAGCTATGATTGCATGCCCAAGACTTAAACAATATTGAGCCAGAGAATCTCCAGATTGAGAAGGCAGGTGTAATGGATTCTGTCTCTTTAAGAGAAAGCCATGCCCACTCCTTGCCAGCCTGCAGCCTGCCTGCAGCTAGTAGATTTCTCTTTGTGTCCCTGCTCTCTGAAGAAGCAGCTGTGCTTCTTTTGCTCTCCCCTCTTCCTTTTTCTCTCTCTCTCTCTCCTTTCCCTCTTTTTTTCCCATTTAAAAGGAAATGATAATACTCTAATTGAATTTTGCTATTTTTCCATGGAATGTATTTTTGCTATTGTTTAGTTTTTGCTTTTGTTTTGCAGTCTCTTAGTTCCATGTGTTGACTAGGTTTTTTTGTCAAATTGGCACAAGCTATAGTCATCTGAGAGAAGAGAAGATCAATTGAGAAAAAGCCTCCATAAAATTGATCTGTAGTAAAGCATTCAGGAAATTCCCTTAATTTGTGGCTGATATAGGAGGGCTTAGAACATTGTGATGATACCACCCCTTGCAGATAGTCTTGGGTGAATAAGAAAACAGGATGGATAAGCCATGAGGAGCAAGCTAGTAAGCTGCCCCCACACCCCCGCACGCCATAGCCTCAGCACTATTTTCTGCCTCCAGATTCCTGCTCTGCTTGAGTTCCTATCCTTAATTTCCTTGGTGATACACTGTTCTCTGGAAATGTAAGCAAAATAAACCCTTACATCCCCAAGTTGCTCATGTTCTGGTATTTTATCACAGCAATAGAAACTGTAGCCAATATTGAAAGTCACGCCAAGTCATGAAGTATTGTTGTGACAGACCTGAACATGCGCTTTTGAGATGATTATGGAAGTACTTTTGGAACTTTGGACTAGAAAAGCCATTGAGAGTTCAGAATTTGGTGTACTCTCACCAAGATTTGAGTAACCTTGGGGGATAATGTGGAGAGAGATGAAGACGAAAGAGGCCTGGGTTGTGAAGTTTCAGAAGAAAGAAAAGACTCTACTGGGGACATTTGTTTATTATTTTGTGTTAAGAAACTGTAATATTTCATTAGCAGAAGCTAAATAATCTGCTGTGGTTAGCACGAGTTCAGCACCACTGGAATAAAACCTTTTGTTTTTTTTTTTTTGAGACCATGAATTCTCGCCACCTGGAGAGGAGAATCTGTGTGATAAAAAAAAAAATCACTGAGGAAGAATCTTCTACAAAGTGTTTCCTTGGGGTCAACACACAAACACACAGAAGCTGAGATTCAGAGGCTGCCATCTCCATATCTCAAGACAACAACTCAACTTGATAAGTCTTCAAGGTTACTGGATGGAAGTCCAGAAGAGGTCATGGAGAGCAGCGGAGGTTTAAGACCATGAGAAGCCATATGAGGCCATTGGTGAATGTAGAGCTGCAGATGAAGGAGAAGCCTTCAATTGGAGGCTTGGCACATTTAAGAGTTAAGAGTTCCCGAAGAGAGCCCAGGGGAGGTCATTGGTGAAAGTGTAACTCAGTTGCAGCAGAAGACCCCAGAAATTTGGAGACAGCAGTACCACATGGTTGTTGACAAAGACAAAAGCAGCCATGGAGTGAGTAGAGACAGCATGTTCCTAAAAGACAAGCTGCTTCTGTTTCAGGTGGCAGAACCAGAGAGGAGTGCCTGCTCTGTCACTGCTGCGGGGTTCAGAGGATCATGACAGGGGTCTCAGACATTCAAAATTGAGCTTTGTACTCTGGGACTTTTGTTATGCTTGGATTTAAATATAACTGTGCCCTGAATCAGTTCCTAAATAGAATAGGTTCCTAAAAAATCAGTACATGCAGTAGGGATAAATCCTGGTGCCACTGCCAGTGTCCCCTCAGTCTGCCCCAGCCATGCAACTGTCAACCACATTCAGAGGAACTAACTTGGTCCTATGCTTATTCCTTCCCAGTCTGGCTGGAGTTGGTGAGCTCCCATTAGCTCAGGTAGACTGTTTCAGTGGGTGAACCCATCATGGTCTTGACCTCTTTGCTCATATTCTCATTCCTCTCACTCTTCAGCTGGATTTTGGGAGCTCAGTCTAGTGCTCTGATGCAAGGCTCTGCCTCTGTTTCCATGAGTTGCTGGATGAAGACTCTATGGTAATATTTAAGATATTCATCAGTCTGACTACAAGGCAAATCATGATCGGGCCCCCTCTCCTCTATTGCTTAAGGTCTTAGCTGGGATCATCCTTGTGGATTCCTGGGAAATTCTCTAGAGCCAGGTTTCTTTTTAGCTCCATAATGGCTCCCTCTGTCAAGATATCTCTTTCTTTGTTCTCATTCTGTCCTTCCTCCATCTTGATTATCCCATTCCCTCAAGTTCTCCTCACCCCCCTCCTCTCCTCTTCCCCTTCCACCTTCTCTTCTTCCCCCACCCCCATGCTCCCTATTTTGTTAGACGATCTTGTCTGTTTCCAATTTACAGGCAGGTCTATATGTTTTTCTTAGTGTTCACCTTATTACTTAGCTTCTCTAGGATCATGAACTGTAGGCTCAATATCCTGTGTTTATAGCTAGTATCCTCTTATGAGTAAGTACATACCATATTCATCTTTTGAGATCTGGGTTATCTCACTCAAGGTAGTATTTTCTAATACCACTCATTTGCATGCAAAATTCAAGATGCCACTGTTTTTTACAGCTGAGTAATACTCTAATGTGTAAATGTGCCACATTTCTTTATCCATTCTTTGGTTGAGGGGCCTCTCTAAGATACCATCTTATACCTGACAGAATGATTAAGATCAAAAACACCAGTGATAGTTTATGCTGGAGAGGATGTGGAGTAAGGGGAACACTTACCCATTGCTGGTGGGAATGCAAACTTGTACAACCACTTTGAAAATCAATATGGTGGTTTCTCAGAAAATTGGGAATCAACCTACTTCAGGATCCACCAATACCCAAAAGATGCTCAATCATATTACAAAGGCATTTGTTCAACTATGTTCATAGCAGCATTATTTTTAATAGCCAGAACCTGGAAAATATTTTTAGTAAAAAAAATAATTTTAAGGCAATAAATAAAACATTTGAATTTTTAAAAACTTGGAATTTTAGAAGTAATATTGTTTTATATTGTGATATTAATATGCCATCTTTGGAACAAATGAAAAAGGAATGGGTATAGTTGAGCAACTATGTGTTCATGCGTCTTGTGCTATATATGCTACCAGAGGAGAAAAGCATCTCATCCAGCTATAAACCATGTGAGCTACATGAGTGACCTTCCTGAAAGATATGACTACCGATAAAATAGTGACATATGTGTTTGGGATGCAACCAATCACTTTTCTTTATTGATTTAAGGCCCATACCTCAAGGTGAAACCTACATTAGACACTGGGAAAAGTAGCTAAAAACCTGAGACTAGAAACGTTATGGGCCCTAAGGGAAAACTTACTACTTTTCTGCTAAATAACTATAGAAATAAAATGACTTCTAATGATATATTGCTATACCCATAGATTAATGCATTGGTCAACCCTCACCTGAGAAGCTTCTCGCAATAGATGGTAATTAACACAAAGGCCCACAACTGGACAATGTCCAGAGAGTAAAAGACTTTGGAGCACTAAGCCGTAAATGGAATGTCTTTATAAAAATCTTCCCCTATGCTCCTCAAGGTTCAATGATCTATGCAGAAGAGGATGTAGAAAGATTGTACAAACCAGAATGGTAAACGGTTCCAAAAAAAAACATAGCATCTTCAAGATAAGTATTGATGATACACATATGAACTCATAGAGAATGTGACAGCATTTGTCACAAGATAAGTACTGATACACATATGAACTCATAGAGAATATGACAACATTTGCAAAACCCTCACTGGTTCAAAACTGAGACAAAATCCCAACACCAGGAAAGAGAAGCAGCCACAAAGCACCACCCTTAACATTGAAGCTTTTTGCAACTCATACCTGATGGGAAAGGAAAAATCAATTTTCTCCAATAGGGTGCCACTGGGTATATCAATCACCTTCCTGGGCAGATCTCATGCCCAGGGGTAGTTGACCAGCACAAAATGGATTCCATGTTTTGTTTATTTTTTTGAGTTGTTTTTGCTTGGTTTGGTACTTTTTGTCTTACTATTTTTGTTTTTTACTTTTTGGTTTTAGAGAAAGAAACATAGAACATAAATTTTTGCATAGGGAAGAGGGAAATAGCTGAAGATTTGGAGAAGAGAAAAATATGATTAAAATATATTCTATGACCAAAAGTTAAATAAAAAAGAAAAGAAGTTAATCATAAAAACAAAAAGAAAAGAAAAGAAAAGAAAAAGAAAGAGGGGAAAAAAGGAAAGAAATAAAAGGAAATGCCTCCACAAGATTGAACTGTTGGGTAACCTGTCATGCATTTTCTTAACTAATGATTAATGTAGGTGAACATAGATCACTGTGGGCAGTAGCATCCTTGGGCAAGTAGTCCTGGGGTGTATTAGACAGAAGATTGAGCAAGCCATGAGAGACAAGCCAGCAAGCAACTCTTACCTACAGTCTCTGTATCAGGTCCTGCCTCTGGGTTCCTGCCCTGTTTTAGTTTCTTCCCTGACTCTCCTCAGTGATGGAACTTTCACCTCCAGATGTGAGCAAAATAAACCCTTCCCTCCTTAGGTTGTTTTTGGCCATGGTATTTTATTACAACAATAGAAACCCCAACTATGACTGGAGAAATGGCTCAGTGGTTAAGAGCACTGACTGTTCTTGCAGAGGAAAAAAGAGGAAGGTTCAAGTCCCAGTGCCTACATGGCAGCTCACAACTCTCTGTAACTCTAGGATCCAACACCCTCACACAGACATCCATGTTAGCAAAACACCAATGCACATAAAAATAAATAAATTATTTTATAAGTAGGAACCCTAAGTCCATGATCAGAAATTAACGCATGTCCTTGAGTGAGTGGCAGTGGCACACTGATAAGCAGCAACATGCTCAAAAGGCACAGCACTTTCTCACTAATACTTGATATGCTGTGTCTAACTCTCTACATCATTTTAACTTCAGAAAAAAAGCAAAAATTCCAAGGAAACATAAGGATAAGCCTATGAATCACTAATATTATAGGTTCTTCTATGTGAGCTGGTCCTTATGGCCAAATAATAACCAAAGTAAATTCAAATCTTCAATGAACAATAACTTGAGTTGACTCGATTCATTCACTGTCTTGAGTAACTGCTCAGAGTCTGAGTCATCTCCCGGTATCTTCACTGAAACAGGGATGATAGCCGAAGAAGAATACATTATTATCTTAGTTTAAAGTCTCCTCTGATCTTTAAGATAATTTTATATATATTCAGAGAAGGAAAAAAGGTTTGAATCTTTACAGAGGTCTTTCAAAACTTAATTCAGAGAATTAGGAGGGTCAATGTTATAGATAAAATATAAATCTCAAATTAAGGAAAGCCTCCTACAACTGGGGAAATATCAAGGTTTATAAAAGTTTAGGTCTCTTTGAGAAATTAATTATTAATGAAAACTATACACAAATGTGGGTACTTTCAAAGGATGCTAGTGGGGCCCAGAAAGATGAAAAGCACTGAAGATTAGGCATCATTAGATTCACAGTGAAGTCAACTCCTAGAAGGGACTGGAAATCATGAAATTCATCATCATTTGATTCACACAACAAAGGGTCTCCATCTTTTTGTGAGAAGAGATTAAAGGATATTTTTCTTAATTAGTTAGCAATTAAGAGAGGTTACTTAGCATTATAACTGATGCATCATAATGATCCCAGCACTCAGGAGGTAAAGGCAGAAGCATCCTTGAGTTTGAGGCCAGCCTGGTCTAAAATTTGAGTTTCAGGACAGTCAGGGATACACAGAGAAATTCTGTCTTGTAAAAAAAAATGATTTGTCAAAATTATTCCTATAAGCAGCCAAGAACCATGTACCAAAATCAGCCAGGAGTTAGGGATAAATCCTAAGGAAGTCTGTAGTTTAAAAACGTAATCAGAAATTTATTAGAAAATTATATGGCCCTACCCTGAACAGTTCAATATTCAGTTGTTCTACAGTGTACATGTGTGTGTGTGTGTGTGTGTTTGGAGTGCACAATTTTGCTCTTAGACGTATATGGGTATGCATATGTATACATAAAAATAAATTTTCACTGGTACAGAAGGAGACATACAATATAAGAATTGAGAGCCATGTTATTTTGAATAGTTAGTAATATTAGCAACCTAAATATGTACTACCAAAACAGAAATAAATGTGGTTCCTTCATACAGAAAGCATTAGATAACATGGAAAACAAAACTATGGCTCTTTTTTGTGAAACTTCCTAGGCAGTAGGATGTGTCAACATGAAGCTTCCTTCCCAGGCAGTGGCCATCAGAAATTCATTAAAGTGAACAGTGAACACAGACTTGGAACTTTCCATGAGAAATGTGTGGCCACAGAAGTAGATGCTGATGCTTTGAGTGAAGACTAGAAAGGTGACTACATCACCAGTAAAAATGACAATGTCTTCCCATGGAGTGAAGAGTGGTCTTAAACCATGGTAGTGTGTGTCTTCTACTGAAGAGTGGGCCTTCCTGTAATAGATCAAGGAGAACAGGAGAGAAGTGCAAGTGTGTTTCCAGATGCATTGTAGATGCTAACTTATAAAATGAGACTGTGCATTGGTTTCTTAGACGCCCTGCTCTGAATAATCACACAGAAACTGTATTAATTAACACACTGTTTGGTCGATGGCTCAAGCATATATCTAGCTAGCTCTTACATCTTTAATTAACCGATTTCCATTAATTTATATATCACCACAAGGCTGTGACCTACCGGTAAGGTTCCAGTGTCTTTCTCCTTTGGCAGGTACATGGCATCTGCCTGAATCCACCTTCTTTCTTCCTGCATTCAGTTTAATTTTCCCACTTATCTCTATTCTGCCCTGCCATGGACCAAAGCAACTTCTTTATTAACCAATGGTACAAAAACATATTCACAGCATAGAGAAGGGAATCCCACATCACTAACTGAGTGTCCTCAGCTTGGTTATTTTTTTCTTAAGCGGGGAAAAGCAAAGGATCTTCCTGAAGTGACAGGTACTACTATACCTCAGTGGTTAGAGAACAAAAGAACTAGAAGAATCTAAGAGTCTTTCAAACTCTTGAAAGAGGACGATGTCCACCCAATATATTGTCCAAAAGCCCTTGAAAAAAAGAAAGTAAGAATCCCAGGAACAAAGTACCCAAGATTCATCATCCTGCATCACAAATGTCTACATGTTTCTCTGAGAAATCATTGGCTAAGAAAAATGGGGAGCCTGTAGAATATGCTTAACTTATGTTCAAAAGAACAAAAAAAAAGCCAAAGAAAATGGTCAAAAGCTTTGCCAAGAGATGTAGGCTATCCTTGACAGAACCATCTCCTTCAGCTGTTAAAACCCATTCAGAAAATCCTTACCCATGCCTATATCTTCAACTGTTTTCTCTTTGCATTCCTCTAGAAATTTTAAAGTTCCTGGTCTTTTGAATGGTTCAGAATTCTGTTTCACTCTTCCACTTGTGGTATCAAGTTTGTTCAGTACTATTTATTGAAGAGTATTTGATATCTCCGGTGTTTGATTTGAGTGCCATTATTGAAGGCCAGGTGATTATAGCTAAGTTTCTTTCTGGACCCTCTGTTGTCCTCCGTTGGTCTGTACCAGTGTGATAGCTCCATCAGTTTTTCTTTTTGCTCAGTATTATATTGAAAATGTGGACTATTTTGTGCCTTCAAGACTTTTTTCATCCATTTTTGTGAAAAAAGTTATTCAATTTACTCTTCATTTATTTATCTTTTAACAGTTTCATACATTTATCTAACTATCTGTAGCCTTTTTGCCCCCACTCTGTCCACTCCCCACCTTCATACTGCAGATCTTTTTTTAACGAGTCACCCATATTCTCTGTCTTCTTCTTTGTGTGAGACCCACAGAGTTCAGTTAGAGTGTCTAGCCTAAGCATGGGTGAGAGATTATTTACTGGAGCAAGAGCACCTATCTATGACTGTAACATTGGAAAATACAACAGCCTTCCCTCAATAACCACTAACTGCCAATCAACCCCAGGAAAGAATGGGACCACATAGAACACGCTCCTTCCTGGAAAGTTGATAACTCCAATATTACAGATAACCATAGCTGTAGTGAGTTCATGAGGAAAAATCTTTGTCACATCCAGATATCTTTTTACTGCACATCTCCTCGTCCTCTGGATTTTACATTTTTCCACCTCTTCTTTAATATTCTCTGAGTCTTAAGAAATATGATATAGCTGCCAACCACTCTATCATCTTTTATTCTTGAGGTTGTAACACCAGTTTGGGTCTCTATATTAACCCCTGTTAATGTAATAAGAAGAAGCTTCTGTGATAAAGGCTGGGCACAGCATTAATCTATAGATAA